>JAGKQL010002188.1:0-22588 GCA_018398635.1 Cyprinodon brontotheroides | reverse complement strand
GCGACAGCAGATCATAATGAAACTGGATCCCCTAGTACGACGACCAAGACTGCCAAGGCTAAGTGACAGAGTACCCTCTGAAAGCCTTCTAGAAGATGTAAATGCAGCACTACATACTATCCCTCCCTGTGACATCACTGAAACCAATGAGCTGACCTACGCCATACTACAGTGATCCTAGGAGATGCTTGGCTATAAGATAAAACACCACAAGCCACCCCATGGAGAAGAAGGCTGGAAGCCAAGATCAAGGCAACACCTAAGAGAGGCTAGTCAGCCTCAGAAACCGCAGAAAGGTGTAGGAAGAGGTTACCTAAGTACAACAAGCTGCCCATTCCCGAGGCTCGAAACTGCCAAACAAAAGACTCAGCCTGGCCACCCTCTAAAGAGATACAAGGGAGTACAGAAGCCAGAGAATAAAACCAGGTGGCGCCCTCCACCAACCCATCCAAAGTGTACTCACAGTGGCAGGGTAATTCAAGATCAGACTACCTGGAGACCGACATTACTGGAGAAACATGTGGGGAAGGATCCTGTAATCAATGCTGCGGGCGAAGATCAAGGCAGCATCACAATTCCCCAGAACAACCAATCATACAATCCATTACAACGGCAGATGTCCAAGAAAGAGCGGCAGGTATGAAGCAACCCACCCAGAATGGCTAACCTAAGGACGACAATCCTGATCATGAAGGATCCGCAGAAGGGAACAAATTTATCCAACTACCGGCCAATAACTTGCCTATGTACAACATGGAAGCTCCTGTCAGGCATCATAGCGCTAAGATGAATAGGCACATGGCTCAATACATGCACCCTGCCCAGAAGGGAATAGGAAGCAACACCAGAGGAGCCAAGCACCAGCTACTAGTGGATAGAGCAGTCACCGAGACCGTAAGACCAGGCAGACAAATCTGTGCACTGCCTGGATTGACTATAAGAAAGCCTATGACTCCAATGCCACATACATGGATACCGGAATGCCTGGAAATGTACAAGATCAACAGGACTCTAATAGCCTTCATCAAGAACTCAATGAAGCTGTGGAAAACAAGTCTGAAGCCAAATGCAAAGCCAATAGCACAAGTCACCATCAAGTCAGGCATATACTCAGGCAATGCACTTCCCGCTGTTCTGCATAGTCACAGAGAGATCATCACAAAGACTGGCTACGATACCACCACCCGGCAGAACAATCATCAGCGTCACCTTCACACATGGATGACACATGCTGTATGCTGAGATGCATCACCACCGATCCACACTACTAGGATCACACAAACTAATATTGAGAGTTAACTGACTGGACAAGTGCGGTCGCGATGGTCTCAAAGAGAGGAAGATGATCAGAACCGAGGGGCTTGAACTACCAGAAGGCCAAACAGATGTTCAGGACAGCTACAAATACCTTGGGGTGCCACAGGCTAACGGAAACCACGAGGAGATAGCAAGAAAAACTGCCACAGCTAAATACCTACAAAGAGTAAGGCAGGTCCTGAAAAGTCAGCTGAATGGGAAAAACAAGATCCAAGCCATCAACACATATGCCCTGCCAGTCATCAGATACCCCACTGGTATAATAAACTGGCCAAAAGAGGAGATAGAGGCTACTGACATCAAGACGAGAAAGCTCCTCACAATGCATGGAGGGTTCCACCCCAAATCCAGCACTCTGAGACTGTACACCAAGCGAGGAGGCCGAGGGCTAGTGAGTGTCAAGACCACTGTCCAGGATGAAACAACTAAGATCCAGGAGTACATCAGAAAGATGGCCCCAAAGACAAAATGGCTTGGTGAGTACCTCAGGCAGGAAAACCGAAAGTGAGGACAAGAAAGAGGAAGGAGAACCATCATGGAGGGACAAGCCGCTGCATGGCGTATACCACAGACAAATAGAAGAAGTGGCTGATATCAAAAAATCCTACCAGTGGCTGGAAAAAGGCTGGACTGAAGGACAGCACAGAGGCACAATCATGGCAGCACAAGAACAGGCACTCAGTACAAGATCAATAGAGGCCAGGGTCTACCACACCAGGCAGGACCCCGATGCAGACTGTGCAAAGATGCCCCTGAAACAATACAGCACATAACAGCGCATCTGCCATGAGTATGGGCTGGAAGTCCCAAGGTCAAAATGGAAGACACCTCCTAAGGTAGTTGAGAATGACCGAAGCTAAGATCCTATGGGACTTCAAGATCCAGACTGACAAACAGGTGATGGCTAACCAACCAGACATCGTGGTTGATCGACAAACAGCAGAAGAAGGCAGTAGTGATAGATGTGGCAATCCCAAAGCTTACAGCAACATCAAGAAGAAAGAACACGAGAAGCTTGAGAAATACCAAGGACTGAAGGAGGAGCTAGAAAAGATGTGGAAAGTAAGAGCAGCAGTGGTGCCAGTGGTAATTGGGAGCACTGGGGGCTGTGACCCCAAACTGGGAGGACCCAGATTCCAGGTAAAACATCAGAGGTCTCTGTTCCAGAAGAGCGCAGTCCTACAGCTAAGATACTGCGCGAGAACCCTCAAACTCCCAGGCCTCTGTAGAGGACCCGAGTTGAGGATGATACATACCACCCCAATGAGGGGTGAAAACAGTTTTATATATATTGAGCAGTACTGTAAAGCAAGTTTGAATTCCAAGGGTCCATATATATTATTGTTCACATATCCATTTCTTTCAGAAGCCCATCCAGGCCACGAATGAGAAAAAAGGTTTAACTCATATATTAAAGTGTCACCTTTTCTGTTTTAGTATCCTAAGTGTCACACTCACAACTTTGAGCACACACTCAGTAGTCTAATGAAGATGGATGGGACAGCACACACACTTAGTCCAGCCTCCTGGTTACTGATGGGCCTGGAGGGTCAAAGGTTAAAGAAACATAAGCCAACTCCTATGGCTGAGAAACCAAGGATGTTTTTCCATTCACTGTAATTTTATTTTGTTTACACTTTTAGGCTTTAATCCTGACTCTTCGACATTTCATAAATTATATTAGTAAACTAAATATGATTCAAAGTAGGCCTGTAATAAATTGGATTGTTGTTCTAGATGTATTTACATTCTTTGATTCTTGTAGATTTTTACAGCACTGTTCAAATAAGCATTTAAACTCTTTAAACTCACCTAAACAAGTAACTCGGGAGTGGCGGCCTAGTGGTTAGGGTATAGAGCTTGGAATCCTGCAGTTGTGAGGTCCATCCAACTTAAAGAGATGAGAGGACAAGAAAAACAGCATCATGAAGACCACTAAACAGCTGGAAGATCAGGGAGGGAATAGAAGGAAGTTAGTTACTCAACAGGCGGACCTTTGTTTTAGGAAATCTCTCCGTTGTTATTTTGATCGAATCAATCATGTTCTTTGAAACCAGTTTAGAGATGAACCAGTTGGGACATCTAATGGAACCATTCCTCTCACTGTCAACAAGGACAAAAAAAACCCAAATCATAAATTTAATGTTGCTTAATTTGTTTTACATGGAAATGTTTTAGTTTATTCATTAATCATGTGCCTAATGTTTCCATTTTATTTTCACTCCATTGTTCATCTTCTTAATTAAAGCAGTATTGGATTCCTCTAGAATCAGAATCAGTTTTCCTTTTGTTTTCATTGCGCAAAAAAGCACAAGATTAAAAAATAGCAACTCTCAAGCACTGGAAAAATAAAAAAATATTAAACAAATAAAGCATATAATGACCGGGATGTTAAGCTAACATGGATAAATAAATGGATAAATATGTTTTTGGATGGATGGGTGTTCTCAGTAGGTGTCCCACTGACAAGGAGGCTCATGGAAACCCCAATACCCCAAACTGCCTTTAAGTCTGTTAGTTTATTGTTTATTTATTTGGATCCCCATTAGCTGTCAGTAATTTAACAGCTACTCTTCCTGGGGTCCGTTTAAAATTATACAGATACACAAAACATATCAAATGATCACATCATAAGAACAACTATACATTTCAAATTATTTCACATTACAGTACAATCTGTTACACAAATATTCATATATTAAGGCTTTCAACACAGTATTTTTTAAAAAGTGTTTTAAATGCACCTTTGGTAGTAGCAGTCAAAATGTTATAAGGCAGTTTGTTCCACAGAGTCACAGCTCTGAACAGCACAGACCTGCACACTGCTTCTGTTCTCGGAATGGGTCGAGTCAAATGACCAGAAGTTGCCTGCCTGGTTGAATAATTGTGCTCATTTCTCACATAATGTAACAAACTAAACAAAAGAGAAGGTTTTCCACAAACAATAATATTCCTCAGGAAACACAAAACATTACATTTCAGTCTCTCCTCTACTCCGAGCCACGACAGACGCCCAGTTATTTAATTTATTGCACTGAAACATGTCCCTGAAGGCAGGAGTTTGAAGAGGTGACGGTCAGGATGGTGCCTAGTGATGCTGTGGGCTCTCCTTCAGCAGGTCCTGTAAATCTCCTCCAGCCAAGGAAGAGATCAGCCAGTCAGTCTCTGGAACGACTCTGCCACAGTACAGGTGAAAACCACTCTGCACAGAGCACCAACAGCACCAAAAGTTCAATTTAATGCTTTTAAATTTGCATGTATAACAAATTAAGCTGAATTAAAAGCAGAAATTAAAAAATATATATATATTTCAAGCTTTTGACATCTTTCAGAGACTCAGCAAAGACTCTTTGCAGATCATCCATGTGTTTCTGTTTAGATGAAGCCAGATTAGATATCAATGCTTCATTACAATAGAATTTTAATAGATATTTATTGACGTAACTTAATCTAAAATGCGGCTAACTTAATGTGCACTGCATGCCTGTAGGTTCGATTATAGGCCTCTTTCTTCTCCTCTGTTTCATTCCTTCTTCTCTTTCACCTTTCATCCAAAATCTCTTACTAATACTGCCCCAAAAATATTTGTGGCCTGACCAAATCTATTTTTTTTCCTTCACAGACGACTACTGTGTGTTGTTCTGCCAGTAGTTCATTTCTTTTTTTTTGTTTTAGACCACAATTAAAGAGAACACTGTCATAATGGGTAATAAAGGCTTAGCAGAGATCTGATCGCTTTGAGTTTCAGGGGGAAGGGTGCAACACGTGCATCTGTGCTTGTTAGTCGTTCTTTGAGTTTTAGAGGACATTTTTTTGGAGTGTATGGAAATTTTGGCCGGTGTTAAATTTGGCTAAAAATTGAGGTTGAGATTTGGTTTTCGGATTAATGATGAGGAATGCATTAGGTCAGAATCTCTCTGCCCAGTATTCACGGTGAGCACTAAAAGCATTAAAGTGTCGGATGGCATTACTGTAATTGCCATTTTAGACAGGATCCGATGCAGGTCTCTAGGGAATTTTTTTTCCTGAATGCACATGTATGTATGAGTGGTCTGGCTGGGAAAATGACTAACTAGTTATTGTTATGGTTTCTGGGAAATGAGTAGTGCTGGTGGACAGAATGCGTGTTTTCTCTCGTTATTTTTGTCCATTGTTGTTGTGGTAAATGGACACTAATGTGTTTTCATGTTTTGTGTTTGAAAACATCTCAGTAAAGCCTGGTATGTAAAACCCATTATGTCGCAGCCGCTGGATTCCTTTGCAGTTATGGTTTCAAACATTCATAGCGTTTGGATTTAATGGATCAAAAACATTTCTAAAGCCTTAGTTTATATTCATTACCTAGTGCAGATGGCAAACTATAAAAAAATCCAGTGGGCTAATATAAATGATTTTAATGTGATTCTTCTTGCTTCCAGGATTCATATTTTAATGACTGAAATCAAAGTATTTCCTGATAATTTGAAGGGTTTTCTGTTTTTTTTTTTGTTTTTTTTTTTACTTTTCTATATACATTTTTTAAACTTGTTTTCAGAAATACTCTCTTCAATTTTACAGATTTCATCAGAGAAGGAATTCTCTGCTGAGACTGCAGACCCCTCGATCCGGTTCTGGATTTTGCAGAAGACAATAACAATTTAAGAGTTCTTTTGCAAAAACAGATTAAAACCGTTTTTGAAAGAAAAAAAAATTAGCTGAGGCATATAATTAACTCTTTGCATGGTGCTGCTAATAAAAAGTTAGTTTTGTTTTTGAACATTTATAAAAACTGAGTTATCTATTTTTGGAAATGAACTCTTCAAATGTCTATGAGGTGACCCGAACTCTTTCAGGAAAACATTGTAATAAAGATTAACTACACAACAATTGATGTTTTTTTTACTCCTTTATTACTCTTAGTAAGGAAGATTTTTTTGCCCCCATGTAAACCCAAAAATTGACTTTAGAATATCATACAGAGCAATAAAAAAAAAATTTAAAAGATAAATGAGGGCTTAAAAAAATGTGTAAATTTACTTTAAAAGGCAACTTTTACTCTATCAGTATTCATAGTAAATACTTGTAAATAGTTTTTGTTTTAATGTGCCATGAAGGTTTTTTTAGTTTATACCACATTGATTTTGTGTCGAGACTATTTATTTTCACAGCTTGCGCTCCACTGTGTCTGTTTTCTGTAAATGTACAAATCCAAGAATTGACCTGGGGTCCTTTTTTTTTCTTAATTCATCTGAAAGATCAAATAAGATTTACAAGTTTGCCCAAAATGTATTGTTTTGAACCATGAAAAGAAACATAAATGGCACATTTGTAAATATAAATGTGCCGCTGTCAGTCAAAGAAAATCATATTCTTAAAAATCTTGTTTTTTATTATTATTTTTGACCATTTTAAACAGTTTGATCTCAGCTTAACAGAAAGAAAAAGAATAGCAACTTCTGGACCTATCATGGTTAACAACAGGGAATTTCTTTGATTATAAACCTGGTTCTACTCCTCAGTTCGCCTGCAGTTCTCCTTGTCAAGCATCACAGCTGGCTTTAAATCGAAGCCCGTTCTTTTGGAAAGACAAGTTCTGATCTACGGACCCTTGGAGATTAGGTTTTTGCAATAAAACGCTTTGTTTTCAACATTAAACAACACTTAGGAAAAATAGTCCCTATCTTCCATATTCCACTTTCTCTTCTTAGTCAGAACAGATCTAAGCTTTTATAATAATGAGAAAAATAAAACAATAATAAAAGGGAATTGCCAGAGGGAAATTGGGAACATAAGGTTACAAAAATGCAGAAAAACCCCCATGCTTAGAGGGTTGCAGTCACTTGGCCCATATGCATTTGTTCACTTGTAAAGGTAATCAAAATAAAAGTGATGTACAAACACTCATTTAACTCCTGTTAGACATTATGCTGGCGATTCATTCGAAGAACACACAAACAAAAAACATTTTGGCCATGACCTTACTCAGTGTGAGCACACACACCAGCCTGACCTAATGAACCATGTTTTTCCACCAAGGACTGTGTGTCATCATGCCAAAGTGGCGCTACATGTGTTAACTATAAAACGCTGATTAAAAACAGTGTGTCTCTATGCAAAGGAGCGCTGGCCATGTGTAACTCATGATGGTTGTAAGAAAAATGTGTTGCTTGACAAAGGAACACACTTACTTTTCACCCCTTCTCTCTACAGTGCAGGCTAATAGTTTTGTGATGTGTTTTTCTGTCTTGTCGGCTGAGCTGCATGAATGTCAGCTGGGGATCAGGCACCTCAAAACTGGGGTTTTCAACAATATGTCACCGATGCGTAAAGGTGGAACTAAATCAGTCAAGCTCCAGCTTGCATTTAGCAGGAGGAGTTGAACATTATTTAAAGCATATCTCAGTATTTGACCCGGCGTCGGTGTCGAATATGAACAAAACAAAGCGCCTAATCGACCCCCACCATAAGAAAAAAATAGAATAAATCAGGAATGCAAGTAGATAAAATTAACAAAGGCTTAGTTAATTGTGACAGCATCAGCATAGTAGGCTAAGTCATTTACAGCTTACATTCTCAGTGCAAAATAAGAGTCAAACAAATGGCTGGGTTGACTTTAAAGCACCCATCCTGATTATCTAGGACTCCAAATTACAGTTGTTATTTTGCTACACCAACAAATACTGCCTCATGATACAGGCTTCATTCTCTCTGTCTACTACTATTGCTAGTACTGACTTCATGCTCACTGTCTGAATTTAACTATTTAATAAAAAACTTATCAATTTCTGATATTTTCTACATTGCTACAGCTCTGTGTCACATGTGAAACATCTTAATATGATGAATTTTGTTTTCCCATTAAGCAGAAGTTTATTGTAAGAACCATACATGTACATATTTGTAAAAATGAACTATGGACTATGTTTTAGGTGAATGCATACAGTGGAAGCAGACCTAGGAATGACTTAGACAACTTTTATTGTTGTTTTGTACACAGTGTATAGAAAACGTAGTGCAAAATGCATTGTTCAAAATCATTAATATATATGTACAAATGTGCATTTTGTTTAGTTTGGTTGTTAACAGTGTGATGCAGAGTCTGGCGACATGATTTGGCGTTTTTAAAGGTTTGATTTGAAAGGGGGGTCTAAAGTTTCCACCTGCTTGCTGTTTTAAGAGTTGTATGAATAGCAGCTTGACTTTATGAGCACAAGAAAAGTTGCTAGAATTGTTGTTGGATTTAACCAGAGATCTTAAAGTATATTTTTTCATTTAGAGGTTTATGGTAAAAAAAATGTTGGTATCTAAAACAGAAAAAATTGGATTAGTATCAGAAAATAATGTTTACTGTATGTGGAGAAATGAACCCATGAATAAAAACAGGCAAAAATCACAGTTGGTCCATTTTCCCCGTGGGGTTTGATGCCTGATGTAACTGCTCAGTGTTCGTGTCTCAACCATAGCGTCAATGCCGTCCCATTTCCTTCCACATGGCCCATTTGTTCTTGTCATTCAGCATTTATTTTTTCAGTGAAAAAACTTTTATCGTCCTTATTTTACTCTCGCCTCAGCTCATTTTTTCATGTGAGCCTTTATTTGTCAAAGACGCGACTTTAATCCCTTCGCTTTGTTACGTCATCAGACATGTGACAGCGTGGTTTAAGCCTGTCGGCCAAAAGTTATTCTGCTAATCTGAGCCATCCTTCATCTCACTAGGAGAATGACACTTTTCTGTGAAGTTTTAGTGGCATCCTGGGTCCTAGATGAGGTAAAGGCATTCAACAGATATTAGATGAGCCAGTGGTTGCTCGTAAACAATGAATAACTTTGACTGCATTTATCTGGATCAAGTTAGAGTCCTTCTCTCTAAATCTTTAACAACAAAAACTTAAGCTTCCTGAAAATTATATGTATTTTTTTTGCATTGACATCAAGTTTTTACCTGTAAACTTGGCAAAACAAACTAAATACAACATTTTGATTTCTTTAATACTCAAAGATAAATATTTGTATTCAAGGATCTATTATTCTTTAAATATAAATGTAAACAAACATGAATTTAAGATATTGTCAGTCATGCTATCACATGACTGACAATATCATTAAATCAGGTTACTGTAATTGTGGGTTTCTGTTCCTGAAATTGCAAACTATGCTTTTTTCTTTTTTTTAGTAAGAGCAAAGACCCCCCCATAGTCATCCTGTCCTTCCATACCCTGGGGCAGCGGTTCCCAATCAGGGACCCACGTCCTGCTTGTTTTAGATATGTCTCTGTTCCAGCCCACCTGATTTACATGGCTCCTCTTCTGCAATCAATTGCTGCAGAACCCTGTTGATCATCCATTCTTTTCTGGTGTGGTGCAAGAAGGTAAGACCTAAAACATACAGACAGGGGTCCCTGAGGAACAGGGTTGGGAACCGCTGCTCTGGGGGACCTTCTCTATGGGTGATTTTGGCTCCTGGGGGGGCAGGTCTGTGGCTCCTCACACCTACTGTTGAACATCCTTATGTGACATTGTGAGAATGTGCTTGGATTAAGTATTTACAAATACCCCATACATACAGATATGCACTATTTAGACTGGTGGTTGCTACTAAATAAATCTTGTGTTAATTAGAAAAGTGAAATTTTTATCAATGTTGTCGTATTTGTTATTTTTCACTATGCTTTCTTTTTTATCTCATTTCTCTCTGCAGATTTAGCAGTAAATGTAAAGGGTGTATTCTATCCTTCTTTCTCTCGTTTGTATCTCTCTTAAAGGAATAGTACACCCAAAACATGATTAGCCTTCATTTTCTACTCACCCTCATGCTGAACAACACTCTGGAGTACTTTTTTGATATCTCAAATGCATCTGGAGATCTGGGAGGCTTCTTGCTGTCTGCTGACATTCAAATAATGGAGGTCTATGGTGCCCGAGGCAGAAAGGTCCATAAAAGTCCACAAAAAACGTGTCAATATTCCTCCATACTGCTCGTCCAATGTATTCCAAGTGTCCTGAGTGGGTAGCATCCAGAATTTACTCGAAACGAAGTCATTTAGAATGTTTTTAGAGCATAAACAGTAGTGTATAGGATTTCCTAAAAGCGCGTTCACGAGTCTACGGAAACCACGGCAGACCAAACCAGACGAAAGTGCGCATTCAGCTCGGCAAAGAACTCATGCTCTTCCTCAACACTGAAGTCCTCAGACATTTTTCTTTCGTTGTTTCTTTCTTTGCACAGGTAAACAGCACATTTCTTCTTCTACGCTTGCATTATCGGCAGAGCAGACGCTGAATGCGCACTTTCATCTGCACTTTCAAGTTCAAAAAGCTGTTGATACGTTGATATAAGCACATATTTTTGTTATTTCATAGAACTTCACCAACAGACTGATATACTGAAATTGGCCAGCTAGTCATTTCAAGAAACACCTAGACTTTAATAACCCTGATTTCTAAAGTACAAAATGTACAGTCATGCAGATTTTAACAAGCCCAAATCTGGTGCTAGTCAACTGGTTGATCAATGACTGTCACATTATCCCTTTTATTAAAAGAAAAGATAAATTCAGCTGTTTTGAAACATATGAACAAACTTAAATCACAGAGAAATCATTTTATAAAACCTAAATAAGCACCATCCATTACTCTAGATAAAATGCATTTTTGAAGCTGTAGTTTGCAAGTTGGTGACATGGTTGCTTTAAATAATTTACCATATGGTTTAGATAGCTTTAAAAAATATCAAAACTAAAACATATAAATGATTATAGAATAATTTGCCATAATGTGAGGATTTCATACTGGCCTATCTTTAACTCGGACCCCAAACAACATATGCTGTAGCAGAGCAGCTGATGAAGATTATAGGACATAATCATTGCAAAATAGAGAACGTACGGTAGTATTTTTAATGAGAGAGTAAGGCTGACTTATTTTTTCCCCATAAATGCAACCATATAGTCTGATGAGAAATGGTTAAAGTGCCACACAGTAACCCGTTGAGTTGGAAAAAACCCACATCCTTGTTTTTATTAGAGTCTTCCCACAAGTCCTTATCCAGAAAATTTGGCAGAGAGCAGGACGCCACTTTGTTCTTAATTAGTTCAGGAATCTGCATGAAATC
Organism: Cyprinodon brontotheroides; assembly: GCA_018398635.1. NCBI lineage: Eukaryota > Metazoa > Chordata > Actinopteri > Cyprinodontiformes > Cyprinodontidae > Cyprinodon > Cyprinodon brontotheroides. Next base: position 11,182 of record JAGKQL010002188.1, on the reverse strand, counting down.
TTGAGCTGTTTAACTGCATTTAGTCACTGACCCGTAACCCAGAGGACGAAACACACCACACACTGTTTTTCTCACCAAATTTAACCCCAAAATATGTCCCATGTTTGGCCTCCACCTTTCACAACAATGGAATTATTTCAATCTGTGTCACATGAAAGATGAAAGGAACTTCATAAATTACATTAATTCAGAATTAAATTAAATTAATGGTGATAATAAAAAACAGACTACTTACCTTGGGTGAACTTTTAGTTAATCTAAACCACCTTAAATTCTCAGTATTCTCATTTTTTTTAGAAGTTTTTAGGTGCTGAGAACAGAACAGGATATAGACTATTATCAGATTAGATCATCAAATACCAAAATAACTCTGAAAACCTCTTCATTCTGCTTTCTTAACATTGGGCCATCGGCCCATCTGTAACCATAGTGTTCCTGTCATGTTGGCTTTTACTGTTGTTTAGTTGATCTTCTCAATCCTGACAGTTAATCAAGCACGCCCTCTTGGACCATGCAGCTGCAATATTTTTTTGTAGAGATTACAATATGTTTATTTTATCTATGTTTGACATAATTAGAACCTGCTTGGTTTAGTTTTGTTATGAAATCTTAAATCCATTTAAGCTCCCAAAAAAGTTACTTAGCTCTTCTAAAGCGGTTTCCAATAGTTCCATTTATTCTGGCATCAAAATATGGTAAATGCATCTAACTACTAGCAAAAACACATTTACTTCATGTTAGCTAAAGTATAAAAAGTATATGCTTTTCCATATCTATGGAGTTTGCCTATCTGATCAAAGGAGGGCAAAATCAGTGCTCTAAAACAGAATCTTTGATTTTTACCTGATAAGGTTAAGACATTAATATTAACTGAATTGAACAAATATACAGTAGAATAGATTAGAATAGAAATGAACAGAGAAGAAAAGAAAAGAATAGTCTTAATTGTCCTTTGTAACGAGGGGGTGTGGCTGTTTTGAGTTCAATTCTGTTTGTTTTATAGCACCAATTCACAAAACATATCCCTCCAAGGCACTTTACAGAGACAATTTAACCAGATCATCCAGTCAGATTGGTTCAAAAGTTTTCTATCTATGAAAACCAGCTGATTGCATCGACTCATTATTGTCTTCAGTAATCTCACAGCAAGCATGCTTGTAGTGACAGTGGAAGTAGGAAACCTCGAGGAACCAGGCTCACAGTGTGGCTGACCCATCTGCAGGAAGCGACTGGGGTTCAAGGAGACAGAAGTAGAAATACAGGAAGAAGCAGAGATACAAAAAGTTTTGTCAACCAGCTCCACAGGCAACCCCGTCCAAGAAACACACAACCAGGCAGAAATGCGCCGAGCCAGCTCCAATGTCAGAGAAAGAACGTACATACAGTTTTAGTCACAGTCAGAGAAACAGGACTACGCTGAAAAACAGGCCGAAGGGTCTTTAAACAAAGGTGTAGATGGCAGCAGCACAGCTGATATTTCTCTCCAGGATGGAGTCACAGCCAAACAGGAACAGACCAGATGATGCTGCTATGATGGAAAAAAACAGAGAGAGCATAAGGTTAGACATTGAACTAATAAATTATGCAGAATGGGAGAATAGAGATAGAATGAAGAAGAAGAATGAAAAAGGGGTCCCCATGTCCTCCAGCAGTCTAAGCCTATAGCAGCATAACTATAGAGATAGCTCAGGATAACCTGAGCCACTCTAACTATAAGCTTTATCAAAAAGGAAAGTTTTAAGCCTAGCTTTAAAAGTAGACAGGGTGTCTGCCTCACAGACTAAAACTGGTAGCTGGTTCCACAGGAGAGGAGCCTGATAACTAAAAGATCTGCCTCCCATTCTAAAATTCAGGAACCACTACTAAAACTGCAGATTTAGAGCAAAGTATTCTGTTAGGAAGATAAGGAACAATCTGATCTCTGATGATATTTAAGGCTTTATATGTGAGAAGGAGGATTTTAAATTCTATTCTGGATTTAACAGGAAGCCAATGAAGAGAAGCCAGGATAGGAGAGATATGATCTCTCTTTTTAATTTTTATCAGAACTCTGGCTGCAGCATTTTAGATCAACGGAAGGCTTTTAACTATATAGACTATTATCTATATAGACTTCCTAATAGTAAAATCAAAAATTACTATTCACTGCTGTTATGTACAAATTTTTTTTGCAATAATAGAAAACTTTTTTTAAACAACCCCTAGAGTGGGTGGATCTCAATGGAAGGCATAACTTTGTAAACAGTTTTCAAAGCATTTATATCTTTGAAACACCAAAGCAACGATTAACAGACACAGAAAGTTTGCAAAGAAACATTATACATCAATACCAACATTTAATTGAGTGCATAAAAAGAAAATTTAAATAAAACAATGTTTCTAGATGATGCCTCATCAGTAACTGGATTCCTTCCTGTTTCCATAATAAAGAAAAACAATGCTTCTGAAGACTTATAGAAGCATTACTATAGAATTACTATTAAATCAAATATTTTGAGATTATTTTATTTTAAATGTACACTCCCCATATAAAAGTAGGTTCAAAAGTTTGACTAAAAATCCTGCAAAATTCGAGCCAGAAAGGTTTTAGCATTTTGAAATGACAGATGTTCAGGAACCACAGACAGGATTGAACCTCAGTCTCCTTTATCCTCGCTGTTGATGTGCCCCCATGTTCCTTCCTGTGTCCCCCTAAGCCCCTCTAAAGCCTAAACTAAACACCCTGGCTGTGAAAGGTTGTTCCGGTCAGAGGAAATTGAAAATGTGTTCAGCAGCAGCAGCAGCAGCAGGCGCCACATCATCATTCACACGCACACCGTCTCCCAGTCAGCCCGATGGAGTTAAGCGGTGTGCTGCAGGTGTTAAAAGCTTAAAATGGACATAGACATGGAATGTAAAGATAAGCCTGTGCTTTTCCAGCAACACAGACGTTTTGGGCCACAGCACCACAAAGCAGGGTTACACGTCTAACTGTGTTAACAGGTTGAGCTGCGCCAGATCTGAACATCTCACAGGAGGTCATGGCCTCGCAGCAAGAGGAGGGTTTATTTGGTTGATTTTTACAGGAACTGTGTAAATCAGATGTTTAGCAACGTATGCCATTATCTCATCCTTATTACAGCAGCAGGTTGTGAATCAGCTTTTGAATCAGTGGCTGCTTTTCTACTTACTCATCAATGCTTGGAGTGCAGTTAATTCCCTCTGAAAATATTGTGTGAAACTTACGTGTTTGCTGCAGGTCAAAGGAGCCGTCTTTATTCTACTTGCAAACATTAAAGCCTCCATAGATCAAGCTGTCCTGCACTGAGATCACCAATTATACTCAGAAGAACATGTTTTTGTTAGTTAAAAAAAAACTAAAAGGTTTATGGGTTAAACTGCCTCTCCGTCTTAAGCTTTTAGAAAATCAAAGTTTGTCTATTTCTCAAAAAAATAGGAAATTTATATATGTCATAGTGTCTATATCAGGGCTGTGGGAAATGATTTCATGCTTCCATAAAAAAAAAAAAATAAAAAAAAAAAAAAACGGAGAAGCTGTGGATCACGAAACAGAGCTTGCAAAATGGGACTTTTTGAACGTTTGTTTGTATTTTTTTGGTTTAGCAAAAGTGCAAGGTCTTTGTTTTAATTTGTTCTACTCTTTTAATGATCTCCAGTTTTGTTGTTTTGGAAAGATTGTGCAATTTCCAGATGGATTAAGTAAACTACTAAACACATGTTTTCCCAGAGTTCTTTCAAAGTATTAATAACAAATACTGAATCAAATCCATTTTCTCCACTTCATCTTGCTGGCTTTCCTGCATTTTATTAAACACTTTAATGCAACTGAATGAAAATGAGGAACAAACAGTAAAACAAAACATAAATGTTAGAGAATAGCTTTTACTTGAGCTCTTCTGTTATGCGAAAAGAGATTTGGGAACAAAATGCATCTTGCATATTTGTTTTTGTATGTGTGAGAATAACTTGCCAGAGGCTTAGATAAGAAGGAAATGAAGGAGCAAATAACTTTCTGGGTTCACTGTTTCAGACCTTTAATAATTTATTGATAAAGTAGCTTTGCACAAACAGTTTTGAAGGACATTAAAAAGATTTTAAAAATCATCCAGGCTTTAAGTTTGTTTTGATAGTCAGATTCAAAATGTCCTATCTTTAATGCTCTTTTTACTTTTACCACTTTTTTAATTTTTTCCCAGAATGAAAGTAACTTATATAGTTCAAAGAACCCTGAATTTTGTCATGAAATATAAGGTTGAATGTCATTTTTATAAAATGGATTAAACATTTTGTGAAAATTATCAATAATCTTTCAGATTATTATTTATAAATAAATGAAAAAAATCAGTGGTACTGAAACAGAGCCTTGGGGAAACCCTATTTTAAGTCAAAACAAGCTTGTAGGATGTGGTTTATACACGCACTCTTTTTTAAGATAGGTATTCCTATCTAGTACTTTGCCCAATCTGTAGTTAATAAGGTTTTTTTTTTTGTTTATTTAGTATTAAAGACAAAGAAATCTTATTATATCCCTCTTTTTCAGAAGGTGTTAAAATCTTTTCAATTTCACAATAGAAACCTGAAACTCTAAATTTCAGTCAATCATCTTTCGCAAAAAAGATGGCCGATATATTGAGTCAGAGCTGCTGAAAACACTTACATTTCTAGGAGTGTCGGTCATGTTAGTCATGGTATCGATTCAGGCTGACAGGATACAGATATTCATGCATTTTCTTAAATAAACATGAATGAAGTCTGACAAAAATTGGACATAAAAGGATGTGCTTCAGGGAGAGATCATCTGATTAGAGCTGACCTGTTTTACTCATCAGGTCAACAGTCAAAACTCTGCTGTCTACTTACTCTGTTTTCACTAATATCAAAGCAACCTGACTTGATTTTTTTTTTTTTCTTTTAGAGGCCTGGATGAAAGGTGAGGAGACTTTTTTAATGCTCTACATTGTTGGGACCCCTCCTGTTTTCCTTAAAACTTTCAACTGAAAAGAGAAGCAAGGTGTCTGGCCTAAAAATCAGCAGTCAGATATTAATGGAAAGTCCAGCAAATAGCCAGGACCGATCAAGAAAACTGATCAACCACTGTTTTAATTGTTGGAGTAAATCACATTTTCTCTCTGTCCATCTAAAGGAATGAGAACAAACTAAGTCCCCAGTTTGCAGGCTGTAAGAAAATAACACATTTAGAGCTGGTTCTTTGCTGACTTCTCCAATATGTCGGTACAGCAATGGTTAATTGTTTAAGTTTAAGTTAATACTGTTGCTGTCATTTTGTGTTGAGGTAATTATATAGATAAAAAATAAAAATAAATAACTGTTTATTGTCCTGCATTTGTTGACTTACTGTGGAATATAATTTCTCCCGATTCACACTTATAACCCAAACTCTGATAAAAATTATGTGTTCATGTTGTCGCTGGTGGGAAAAAAAATTGCATCTTGACCAAATAATGTTAATTTTCTTGTGATAATCACACCTATTCACTAAATTTTTGAATCTGGGATTTCAGGTGGTCACATTTATCATGGGTTTGAGTCCAGGCCCGTTGACCTTGCCCCATGTCTCTCCCTTTTCTCTCTCTCAACCCCAGATCCTGTCAGCGATGAAAGCCAATTGTGCTAAAAAAGCATCACAAAGAGAATCTACCTTCGATCCATAAGTCACCTTCAGAACTGAGCAGCTGCTTTAATTTCTTGAAACATTTTTGAAGATTTATGGCCTATAGCAATGATATAACTAATTGCATAAGATGTTATCTATTACAAATGTATCATACATCTAATTTACTTTATCACAGTTCATATCATATTATATGTATATCTTATTTATATCATATTTCATATCATGCATATCATAACTTGCATATATTAGTAGAAACAAAAACTAATTCAATTTGAGGTAATAAATTTGAATCTATCTCACAGCATCAAGTGCATCTAAAGAAACAGCTAAATGTTGATTAAAATGTGTTCTAATCTGTAGCTCTCCCCAGTCTGCTCCGTTAGAGAGCCTGCAGTGAGGGTTGTCTCCACTAGGCGGCATCACTGAGCTGCTAATTGAGGGCTGCACTGAAGAGAAGATTCCATGAAAGAGGAAAATGAGGAAACCCCAGTGAGGTTTCTTCTCTGTTCTGGAAAGGAAGAAGTGAAGCAAGAGGAGTAGTTTAGAGCAGAGAAAATTATTCCTCTACATGACTGAGTTATGAAAGAAATCTATATGAAATTAGCTTTAAAGGAGGAATCACTCATCTGAGTGGAGGGGCTGTTACTGTAACTGGATATACCAAGCTATGCTTCATCAGCAGCTTTAGAGGTGAGGAAGGCAAGACAGTGACTGGAAAAGGAAATAATTAGTCACAATGTTTATTTAATTTAGCATAATTTAAGCAGGAGGGGATCTCTGTGAAAATCATTCAAACAGATTTTACATATGATGAAGCTGAGAAGGATGTGAGAGATGTATGAAGTCACATAAACCACAAATATTAACTGTTCCTATTTATTGTAAGGTCAGCTTTGGGAAAAAAAGATAAATAAATTAATCAGTTGTTCCACCAAGAACCAGGATGGCAGTTCTATGCATGAAAATTTAAACTGGTAGCTTTAAAAATGTATTATTATCTTTGTTGCTCACTCCTGTCCCCCCCCCGCAATGACCCCAGCTTCACAAAATATAGGCTAAAATCAGGAGAGTTACAGTGTTTTAAAGGTGCACTACACTATAAATATACTTCTATGTAAATCAGCTGATTTATGTAACCTGACAAATGAACTTAAGTTAATATTTAAAGAATATAAATCGAATGTATTTCCCTCAATGTTGCTGAGAATATCTTGTTTATCTCTATCAGTATAGATAAATGTCACTAGAAGTCATTTCATGGGTTTCAGGCTTGGCGTACAATCCCTAAACCAACAGTGACCAGTTGGATTGGAGCTTTGTGCGGAGCACGGGCCCCAAGGTTTACAGGGCCTCAAAAATATTGCTTCACCAAATAAATGATTTATAACATAGAACGCAAAAAGCACACATCAGTATATTATATCAACATATATACTGGTGTTATGGAGGCTGTTAGGTCTTTATCAAAGTTGGTGTTGTCTTCATTAACCTGCTGATGGGGGATCTAAGGACAAGAAAAATGTATGCACCTTCTAAGAAACAAAGCTTACATGGATCAGGTATTATATAGGACATTTCAGTGCATCATTCACTTTTTTTATTTATTTATTATCATTTAAGGCACATTAAGCTTTATAGAGTTAATTTCATAAGTTTCCTAGTAAATAACAAACATGCAATGACTTAAAACATCTAATCTAACCCTCTTACATATAAGAACACTCATTAAGTATTATCTCCATGACATCATTGTTTCTGGTGGTGGTTTTAGGCCTGGTATAACTTCTGCAATGTATTTTATAGTTAGGCCGAGCAGCAAAATTTCAGAGGCTAAATATTAATGACCGAAAGTTTCTTCTTCTTATCATTATTATTATTACATGGTTCTTTTGGCATTTCGAACATTTTAAGGGAGGCTTAAGCATATTCAAAAAGCTCCGGAAAAGCAGTGGCAGTAAATTGTCCCCACGTGAAATAGGCGGTCTATAATGGAATCCAAAATGGCCGCCCCAAATTACGCCACAGCGCCCCTAACGTGACGTTGGGGAAACTGTAAGTCCACAGAGATTTGAAATTTGGCACACAGGTAAGATCTCCTCAAATCATGAAAAAAGTCTCTTGGAGGTATGCCCTAAAACCCACAGGAAGTCGGCCATTTTTGGGTCAAAGTCGCGATTTTGGCCATTTTTCATTTTTATTGTATTCATGAGAAAAGTTCAGTTTTAATAAGTTTTTGATAAAAAAAGAAATCAATATTTCTATATAAATATGACCAAGACATAAACACGTTAAACACGGACCATTTAGTCCTAATTAACATATTAAGGAAACCTGTGTGGGAGACAGTGGCGGTTCTCCAAGAAAGACACTCTGACCAAGTTCCTGCTGCTCCTAACCTCAGTCAAACTGCATTTTAAATGATATTTTGAGCCTACTGAATGTTATTCAAATTGATGAAAAACAAACAAACAAAAAAAAAAGTTATTTATTAATTTATTTTTTGAAGACAGAAAGAAAACGTGAGTAACAAATACAGAGAAACTGGAAAAAGCACGCGCTCAGATCTGTGCGTAAAAGGCGCACTGCTAGAAACCAAACGAAACAAACTGTTTTTTCCATCAATTGTGCTGCTTGTTTCAGCCTGCAGGTGACTAGCTCCAGAGGACCAGCAGGATGGGGAGAGCGCACGTCCTGCATGGAGTCAGGACTGCCACTGCAGCACTGGATCTCGCTCTCTTCCTCTCCTTCCACCTCAGCCGCTGGCGCTGCGCCAGCTGCAGCACGCTCCGAGCCTCCTCTCTTCTTACGCCGCTTGCCGCTCACTTTACAGCACCCCCCACCCCCACCCCCTCTCAGTGAGGGGAGGGGAGGGGGTTCTCCGGGAGCTGAGAGAGGTGGAGCAGAGGTGGAGGAGGGATGATGGGAGGGAAGTCTGGGGCTAGAGGGGGGCGACGGGAGCCCTTGGCCGCCTATTCGCCTTCCAGTTGCCTCCACACTATATAAACACTCATTGGTGCCTCTGGCTGGACGCACACACTCTTTGCACACACACACACACGCGCATTGAGGGTGACTTGTATATGCAGCCAACAGAGAGAGAGAGAGAAGCGCTCCGAGAGACAGAAAGGTGCACAGAAAGGAGAGTGGACGGCAGAAGCAGAAAGAGCGCAGCAGCAGCAGCAAGACGGAGCATCTCTTGTGCATCACTGCAGCTTCACGGATCTTAAAACATCTCCAACTCCTCACAGAGGCTCGTAAACATTTTTGAAAAAAACATATTTTTAAGCTTTGGACCTGAATAACGCGATTTCTGGAAGAGTTTCTCCTTTAAAAGCAACTTTTTTCCATCCATTCCAGAAGTTTTTATAAAAGTTGAAACTTTTATTTACTCTAGGTTCGGCTTTACTTTTTTTCCCCCACGTGTCCTGGCCATTTTGCAATTATTTCCCTTCAGATTTCTAGACATTTTATTCTTTATAACTCTTATTTTTGAATTCAATAACTCCCATAAAAGACTAAAAATGAACTTTCAAACACCAGGAGCGTCCCCAGTCAGGTGTGATTCTAGTCTCAGAAGTTTAAATCATTAAATCAAACTAACTTTTGGTGGTTTAATTGGATTTTCCTGAAAGTTTGAGATAAAAGCGTCACCTGTTGCATCTCATCACCTCTACTTTAGGCGAATTGCGCTCTGGAGACTCTTAAAGATTATTCTCAGAACATAATTCATATCATATCTTTACAGTTCATTCATTCTCAGAGCAAAATCCTACCGCTTTTAACTTCCAGGGGAGTTTGGTGTGCGTAAAAAGGCGCTGCGTTGTTTTTACGCACAAAAAAAATCACCACCCAAATCCACAATTTGTGTCCCAGACTTTTTAAAGCTCTCTTTAATCATCCCGCCCGTCATCCTCGTCATGCTGTTCGACAGCTTCGACCTGATCTCGGCTCTGGCCACACTGGCCGCCTGCCTGGTGTCCATGGCGCTGCTGGTCGCCGTCTCCCAGCAGCTCTGGCAGCTCCGGTGGACGGCCACCCGGGACAAGAACCGTACGGCTGCACCAATGCTTAAGGGCTCCATGGGGCTTCCTTCATCGGTGAGACCTGCCCGCTGGTTGGTACAGGTAAGAGGCATCATAAATTATTGATGGTTCTAGTGTTCCCTCCAATTTAGTGTTTTAAATTGTCATATATATTATCAAATACGCTTTGTATGCATTTAATGGTTTCTACACTTTTTTGGCTACATGTTGGGAAGTTATCAAGTCACTGATGAGTTAGCTCTCCCGCAGGACAATCACAATATCTCAGTATTGATTTATTTGCAAATATTTCTTCCCCTTTTCAACTTTTCACTCTTGCAAAATCAAAGATCCGTCTCTGTGATAAAATGTAAATTTGCTCTGATCAGCACTAGAGGAAGCGCAAGCAAGTACACTGATGTGATTCATCTGAGTTGGAGTTCATCCCCATCCTGCGCAGAGTTTCAGACTTTTTGTCTCACAAACTTGATGGGTTTATATTTATTGCCCGCCGCTGGAGGAATCAGGTCACTTTCTTTAGTCCTTTATCTCAGAGCGGCGCGCGTCAGGGGGTCGAGCTGGAGTCAGCCTGATAAACGCATCGATCACATCAGATATGAAGGGAATCGGCTGCAATGGCAGGAATGTGATTGTTTATATGGAGACGGGGAGCAGAGGAGAGCTTTAAACTGGATGGAAAGTCGTTTCCATGCTTCGTGTTCACAGCTTGTTGCCTGCTCCAAAAAATCCCAAATGAGACATCTGATGCTCCGGGACCTTTAAACAGCCTGCAGCATCTCCTCACCCACCCCAACTTAAAACCCACTCAAATTCACCTCCGCACCGAGTAAACCAGAAGGACAAATTTGGATAAAAGAGATATACAAGTTTGAGTAGAAGAATTGCATTAACAGAAATCACAGATAATGGTGTTGGAGGGGAGGAACATGAGGAGCGAAGTTCATCAGGACGCGCGGAGGCACGTCGGCAGCGCGAGGAGGTTGAACTCGCAGTGCTCCTGTCGGTGAAACATCTGACATAGAGAGGGGGAGAGAGGGAGAGAGAGAGAGAGAGAGAGAGAGAGAGAGAGAGAGAGAGAGACGCGTTCCCGGAATGCAGTCGAGGACCACGGCCAAGTTTATGAAGAGGGGAGCAGAACGGAGGGGGCTTCTCTGTCAGTCTGATGGAGGAGGCTGAGGCTGTCTGCACTTATGAGCTCCAAATGTCTCCGAAAGCGCAGAAAAGTGTGGAAAAGTCCAGATTGTTGGCGGCGGCGCTGGTTCTCCTAAAGAGGCTGGGTCTGCAGGAGACTTTAGTGAAATTAGAGATCAGCACCGATCTGCCTTTTCCTGCACACTGCCCATTTTTCTATGTGGTGTAACCTGCCTACTCAGTTTTTATTATTATTTTTGACATATAGAAATTGTGATTTCTTTGATTAAATTTGTACATTTAGAATTCAGACCGATTAAAAAACAAAAAAAAACAAAACATGTTTCATACTTGTAGAAAAAAAAGGGTCAGA
>JAGKQL010002187.1:27832-38162 GCA_018398635.1 Cyprinodon brontotheroides | reverse complement strand
CGACACATGAATCAAGATGCTATGACCGAAAACATTTGATTGACAGATGACCGTTGATATATGATTGGCCGAATTTAGGTGTTCAGGCTGACGTAGAACTAACTGGCTTAGAAATTTTCTAACTTTTGGGACAATATGGTCTGATAAAGAGAACATTTATATACATGTTTAAGACAGACAAATTTGACATTTAAATATAATTTCCCAACGACTTAAACTAAACACCTACTCATATCTTGGTTTATTGTGAGATTTTTAATCTTATGTCACTGGCTGTGCATAACGGGATGAACTGCTAAATTGATGCTACTACCATTTACACTGGCGAGTGGAGTGGCCAGTGGGTGGGCCAGAGCATTACAGGGACGGCGCGCTGCCACACCTTGCAGGACACCACCACGGGTGGTCATCACTTGTGAAGTACTATTTATCATTTTGCTAGAAAAAAACTACTCAGAAATGAACCAGATCCCGGTGTATTTGAACTGCGCTCTGCACAATATCTGAAAGGAAGTTCTTCGCCAAGAGCTAAAAACCAGATGAATGGTCGACGCTTGACGATTGTCTCAGTCTTCTTGGTCATTCAGACGAATGCAATATAACGTTTTTTAGTTATAGCATGTTAGCGCGGCCATCGTTTCAAAAGCTGGGTGAAGAAAACGCCGGGGTTATTTAGGCCCCATTTCGAATAAGTCAGCTTTCGCCACCGAAACGGAAAATGGGGCCTGTTTACAGTTTCAGCTCCTTTCTTCACTCTGTGTACCCACGCCGGTAGAATCAAGAATCCACCTTCGTATTCCATTTCAGAGATTTTTAAAGTGTTTAACAGACGCTACACCGACGCCGGAGCACACAGAGAGTGAAATGTAAAAGACTGCCAACTGGGTAAACAGGCCCCTATCGCTTCTCGGCAGCTGAATATTGACTATTCCAACAGAACTCAATGGGGTTTACAAAAATGCTAAATAAAAACACTACAGGAACGTTTTTCTTCTTAAACTTTTTGAACGCCATTGAACAGCGCAATCTCGGTGAGTAGCATATTTTAAAAAGAACGTTTTGTTTTAAGGACATTATCAGACATGCTCTATGGAAGCTTACCTTTTCAAAGCAGCCAGGGGATTCCTAAATGTACTTCAAAAGCAGAGACAGGACCAATCACCAAAATTTTGGTGTCGATCATTCGATTTCTTACGGGCTTTTAGTGTTGTAAGCTAAAAAGTAAAAAACCCAACTTCTCCTTTAAGCTCCAACATTTGTAATGAAACTTAAAACCTGCCTAAAGACAGAATACCACTTGTTTTATGGTGTTATTATGGTGTAATAAAACCACGATGGACCTTTGGACCATAGTTCAAAATGGCTCATTTGGAACAAACACTGAGCATCAAATAAACTTCGAATCACCATGGAAACGTGGGACAGGCAGCACCGTGCCTCTATGGAGTCAAATCCGTCCTAATTTTCACAAATACATGTGATTCATACGTGCACAGGGCAAGCTCCACACAAGCATAAAATAATCTGTCCCACAGAATAGCTGCAGATTTGTCGCTCATAAAACAAATTGAAAACAAATATTAAATTTTCTGTAAAACATGCCGGTCATTCTTTAATAAGATCCTGGTCTAATGGACATGCAATGTTTGTTATTTAACCTAATGTATGTAGTGGACCTAGTGAATGATTATTTTTGTTTTTTTATGCAAAAAATCCTGACTAAATCTTGAAATAAAATAGCTTGCTTGGATGTAAGGAGAGCAGAGAGGGAGGAAACTATTACTATTAAAGTAATACTACTATTACTAAGGGAATGCTGGCCTGACGCTGTATGCTGAGCTGACAATAGTCCTCCCACGTAGATGCATTTGTGTATCAAGCTACATCAGGAGAGTCTCAAAAATCCACCCATGAATGCAGTGAAGTTTAAAGACAACTGATGCTTGTAATTTAATTTTTAATTGTTTATGGACCAGAAATACTTTTGGAAATCATTTGTGGATCACATATGTTTATTTGTGAAAATTGAGACCAATTTAGTTCCATACGCCTCTGGAGGAACTTTTAAAGATTCCCTACAACAAACCAGCAACCCTTTAAAAACAAGTAGCTAATTGCAAATCCTTAAAAGATGGAGAAGCGTTTGAATTTTCTGCATCAAATTGGAGCCAAATGAGCAGAACAGCAGCTTCACCGGAAAAACGTTTGAGTTTCAGCCAGAAACTAGAACTAAATCCAACAGAAAATCTGTCCAATGAGTCGGGTCTGGTTCTGAGTCGGGCAGATTTAGAGAAAAGGGCAGAAATATATGCAGGTCAGAATGAAACTTTGAAGCAAAAGAGCTTCAGCAAAGTATCGCCTCTATGCTCTGCAGCTCTGTAACCACATTATATCAGCTATATTTAGTTATTATGTTTCCTGCCCAACATGTTTTTTTAATTCCAGCCACGTTGGTCAGAATGCGTCACATTAAAGGTGAAGCTAAAGAACAGGGCTTTTTCCACCCACAGTCGGGGGATTGTTCTTTCTACACAGCAAGTAGGCAGACTTTTTGCTCACAGAATGAGCCGACTGACTTTAAGTCTGCAAAATTCAAACTTCTGAAATTACTTTAACTATAAAATTATTACATACTGTTTAATAAATGATCAGTGTTTTTAATCCAGAGTAATTTTCATGTGAATGTGCTTTACTGGGAGGCATCCATGTTTGTCAAAAGAACACTACTGCCACCTACTGGTTAGTGACATTGTCACGGTGCGGTATCGGCTGCTGATCAAGTCCCAGTGCTGTATCTGGTGTTTGTCACAACGCCGCTATTATCCAAGTCATCTTGAAAACATTCTTCTTCCAAATGTTGGCTACATATTACGGTTTTTCTCTGGCCAGAAGTTCGATGGCAAATCCTCCCTCTTCAAGTTGGCTGGTATCCAACGCCACTCAACCCGTCCGCGGGAGGATCAGGAATCAGAAAGGTGGAATAACTCTTTTTTCACTTTTACCCCATGTATTCCAGCATCCAGCTGCCATGCACGTGGGCATTGTCAGTTTCACTCATAGCTCTGGTGAATTTCAATGGTGAAGTCCTCTGGAAATCTTCAATAATTGTTGTTGATTGCAGATGTGTCTAGTAGTTCCCATTGATTTAGCTTGAAAAGCGGGGAGAATGGCGCTAGGCTTACCGCACCGCGACGCCACTGCTGGAAGATGGCAGGAGGGAGGGGCTACTATATTTGGACAAAATGGCCGCCCCCAGACTCAGTGATCGCGAAAAGTTAAATTTAGTTTTATTTTTGTACTGATTAATGCGAAATTCATTAAATCACTGCAAACGTATTAGTTTTAGTTACAAATAATGATCCATTGATTATTCCTGCTGACCGGACTTTTCCTTTAAAGGTTCTTACCTGCTTTCGCAGAACAGTTCAGTCATTAACTGATGCATCAGCTGGATTATAGATATTTTGGAAGATATTTTTAGGTTTTATTGTATCTGCAGCAGCCATTCAGCAGCCGTGCCTTAAGATCACCTGACATGCAGGTGCTGCCACTCCCTCCATTTGCTAACCATTGTTAGTGTTTTCTTTGTTAACCAAGTTTTCCTTTTATTTAACTTGACTCACGTTTCATTTGTTATTGTGTCATTTTAATCAAGTATATGGAGGAACAGACAGAAAGAAACCTGCATTGATCTATTTATAACTATCTCTAAGAGGGTTCCTACAGCATAAGGCAAGTTAAATTCAAGACTTTTTAAGACTTTTTAATGCCACTTGAAATAAAAATTTAAGACCAAATTCACAAGAAACACAAGAAAAACCTGCTTGCGACAACTTAACCCAAAGGTTTATTTTAACATAAACCACTGCACTAATGTTTCAAATGTTGAAAAGCTTCCCATACAGGAAGAAAGCTAAAAACACACAAATGACAGATATATTTGAACAATTATTTAACTGAATTCACAAACTTTGTTTTAGCAGGGAACAAAACAAATCAGTTTTAAAGCCCCAACATAACCAGTGCTAAGTCTTTTTTAGCAGCTATTTTTCTTTTGTATGTTTTCTTAGTATGTTTGATTTGGTGATAAGTGGAGACCGTTGAAGAGACAAGGGTGGAACTAAACTGAAAAATACCGGCTGTTTCTCTGTAACTCCATTTTGCCGCTTTGTGTGTTCGCAATTCGCTTACGCGTAATGACTCCACTGCCTTAATTCCCATCGGATTCTGAGCTTGAATGACTTCTTGCACTAAATCCACTGAGCCTCCTGATGGTATGTTCCCCGGTTTTAGCCATGGAGAAAACCTTGGCTGGAGACAATTTTGGTTTATTTAAATGTAAATTGCTAGATGTTCCAGACAAAAAAGTGTCTTACTGCACCTCCCCAATGTCCCGGCCGCAACAACAAAGCTTTATTGGAGCAAAATCGACTCTATCGGAGTTTTCCAATAATGGCAGCCATCTGTCACTTTTAAACAAAATTTAACGCTAAATTTTCAATTTTAATGTTTTATGCATCCATGTTACAAAATTGATGTGTAATAACAAATAATCCTATTTAAAACCTATGTTTTTTAAAAATTAAGACCTACCAACAAGACGTTGTCAGTTTATTACGACGGATTTTAGATACCAGGCTATTTTTTATTATTTATTTTGAGATAAAGTTGTAATATTAATGAGAATGAAGTCATTTCATCAACTGTTTCAGAAAGAAAAGCTTGGAGCCCTCAAAGATGACGCCAGACCAGCTCAATGCAACTAGTGTAAATAATCATGGTTTTGTATCGGCGCATTAATCCAAAAAGCCGAATCCACATGCATCGATCGTCCGTGAGGAATTTTTCCTCCGGTCTATTTTTATCCACATTTGCTCCTGGGTGTAATTCTCCTCCCGTACAAGTGCTGTGTGTGCCGCTTAAAACATTTTGCCCTCCTACCTGCGCTTCCTGGAATACTCTGGTTATAGAGTACTCTTTGCAGCAAGCTTCACACAGACATTTTAAAATTATGCGCTCGGGTTATTGAAGCGTGGTCTGTCAGGCTACAGATGTGGGCGAAATCGATGAGGCGATGAAGTGAGTGCAGCAGCTATCCACGCATGGAGGGACATATGGGGGCAAAAATGAATGAGATTCGGCAGCTGGAGAAAAGGGTCACAGCGGTCGGCTTTCGGCTCTTCTAGCGCCGGGTCAAACTTCACGCAGTTGTTTTCCGCATTTGGTCACTTAAAACAACAAAAAGCCAGCCTGTTCGCGGTCTGCTGCACAGTTTGCGGTCAGCGCTACAATCTGGGAGAGGAGCAGCGAGCGTCTCTCAGGGGCGGTGGCTATTCCTTTGGGAACATAGAGCTTTTCTCCTTCTTTTTTAATGGCGGTTGGCTAAAACAACTTATAGGTGCATTAAGGCCACCTTCAGAATGGAGTAGTATGGACAGACAAACTATTATATATTCTACCTTAAAATACCCGTTCTTCTTAGAAAATTAAAAATACTACCAAAACCTACATTCCCAGATGACCTTGGAAACAATTCCCTTATATCAAGTTTATTTTTTATTCCTGTCTAACTCTAAGCAACATCTCTCTTTCCTGAGTATATTTTTACATTCTAAAAAATATGTTGGACAGTTTCTCTGGAGCGATGGTATTGCATTACCATTGTACTGATTATGTGCAGTATTTTGCAGTATTTTTGATGCAACTTTTCTACTTCTGGTATTTGCTGTTGTTTCTAAAAGAAATGCATAATGATATTACAACTTTCGCGGCAGCTGGTAGGTGTTTTTTCATCTAAATAATCCAAACTGCAGGCAGCAGGATAATAAAGCCAACATATTCTGCCGGCAGATTTCTGCATTTTAAGTTCATTTAATAAACTTGATTCAGAGGAGTGATCGCAGCGCTCTGTGTCATCAGCCATGTGTCTCTCTCCCTGCCAGCTCCAGATCAACAGCTTCTCTGATTGGCTGACGCGGCGCGTCGAGCGGCAAAAGTTAAATTTTTCCATCTCGAAAGCAGCAGCAGCGCCAGTTTGCAGCCTCCCAGTTGCTGCAGCTGCTGCCGCTGCTTCAACTGCTGCTCAAAACGCGGCGCTGCAGGATCTTTTGCTGCGCCTTGACGCTGCAATCACCATTGACTTTGCATGTAAACTCAAGCAGTTCTGTCGCGCCTGCCTCGCCCGGTGTGAACGCAGCATTAGGCCGAGCATACATTCTGCGATACTTTCAGTCGTTTCAGTCGGGTTTTAAAGTTCAAAGCTCACGATGTTTGTTCTCACACTATGCGGCCCGATGCTCTGATGCGATCTACCTGCTCACACTGTACGCCGAGAGACGCCGCTGGTCGGGTTGGGCAATCTGGGAAAAAAAAGAAGAACTCCCTTGCTTGGACATATGAAGTGTGCGAGGTTCTGGTAAATCGGTTCGCAGATCTGCTTCAACAGCAGGATTTACCCACGACCACCTTACGACGGCCGACTGAATTTCAAACATGTTTGTTTTTCTACCAACTTTACGATTCCTGATGGGGAGGAGGTTGTTCGAAGCTAATCGCCCCACGTTACTCCCGTAAACGACACCACGCACCATCAGGCTGAAAGTCGGCTCGACCAGAAAAATTCTTGCACAACTTTAGAATTGGCCCGAAAAATCGTACAAGACTGGGAAAATGTGTCGAGATTTTAATAAGTAAAGGTTTTTTTGTTTTTAAGAGAAATAAAATGAGGCGTTATTGTTTATATCAAAATGTTTTACTGACATCACTATTACTGAGGCCAGAGGTTTTATATTTCAGTCATTTATCGTGTTTATCTAGAGCTTTAATTGAAATGTGAGACATTTGGGGCAAAGCCTTGTTTCCGAGTTGCTTTTTAAAAAATTCTTTAAGGAAACAAAAAATAGATCAAGATAAAGATCGTATTTTTAAGCCTCAACAGATGAGCAGGAATGGGGATAAAATCTCCGCTTTGATGGTGTAACTGGTTAAAGAAACTCCAACCTGTTCGGGCAGCTTCTTTTACAGTCAGCAGCAGCCGTCATTCCAGTCAGAGAGAGATTAAGCAACCGGCAGCTTAGCAGAATAAAGACGCTTTGCTACGCCCCGTTTTTCCGAAGAAAACTTTGCTCAGATGATTGAAATTTACAAGCAGCAGCTGCTGGAGTTGGAAATCTTGAGCTTTTGCTGCTGGACGCGCCTCATCAACCAATCAGAGAAGCTGATCTGGGAGCTGGCAGGGAGTCAGACGCAGCACTGCTGATGCAGAGCGCTATGATCGCTCCTCTAAAACACCACCCCCCCTCCCTCAGTGAGGTCTAGAAGCACAAGATCTATATCTAGCTATTCAGCAAAGATCCTGCTACATGGCTGTACATCTGATTTTGGCATTTGACCACTATTAGATGAGCCTTGAATGATAGTAGGATTACCTACTGGAAAAAAAGTAAAAGCTAATTGAAAAGTTAAAAGCCTCATTAACAATTGTATTTAGGTTTATAAACAAAAACATGTCAGTGCCAGTATCAGCATTAATGCCTCTGTAAGGTTATGTTGGACTAAATAAAGTGTGTTTCTTTCACCCTCAGTGTTTTTATGAATTTCTTCTAGAAGCACTTTGTTATTTTTTCTTAATACATATTCAGCCAAGCTTGGCTTTTGTTATTACATTTAAATTCATTTTTGCCACCATAATATCCACATTTTTAATGTTACAAAGGTAACAAGGTCTATGTCCTGGTGTTGGAATAACACCACATTGTGTTACTAATTTTGACTTTTATAGTATTTTCATTTTATGTTTGGTTGGTTATTATTTTTTAGACAGGTATTTTCTAATGGGTGCACACTTTATTAAATGTCTGTGAATGGTTTATTTACACTTGCGAGTTTGAGGTGCTGCTGATGCAAAACCAGCTGGAGGAGGAAACCTGAGCCGCATCTATATTTTTAAGACTGACGGGGAGACTTGTTTCAAGAAGTTTTCAATTAGTTTGTTACTTAAATATTCACTTATTGCGACTTTCATCTGGTTTGGTCTGCCGGCTCAGCTGCCAGAACCCGCAGAAAACCACTGTCATGCTTCAAAATGATTCTTCAAAAGTTTACCCTCTGCTTTAAAATTCCTAATGCCTGCCTGCCTGCAGCAGCCCGGGAATACTGGGACGAGCAGTATGGAGGAATGTTGACACGTTTTTTGTGGACTTTTATGGATCCTTTCTAAGCCCCCGGCCTATAAAACCCCCTATTATTTGAATGTCAGCAGACGTAGCAAGAAGCCTCCCAGATTCCAGATGAGCCTGAGAGGAGCCCAAAGTACTCCAGAGTAAGAGTTCTGCATGGGGTGAGTGGTAAAAATTTGAAGGCTAATCTGCTCTGGGTGTATCATTCCTTTAAGTGGTTTTGCATTGCTTTGAGCCTTGCCAATCATTTTTTAAATAAGATGAAGAACCTTTTCAAATTTTGAACACCTTTTGTCCTTATTTAAGTTTGGTCCTCAGACCTGGATTCCAATAACACTATTGGCTGGAAATGTTGACTTTCAGAGTATTTTCACCAGAATGACCTCTAGTGCCAAAACCTCCGCAGCTCCAGGAAACAACAGAAGCCTTTTAGATGCAGACCTCTGAAAACTTCTGTGTATTTAAACACAGGCAGATGTATAAGCATAAGACATGACTAAGTTGACTTTTAGACGTCAGGCTGAGATATGTGTGAACCCGGACGGGTGTGAGGGGGAGAATGGAGAGAAGCAGCGGTTACTGGCGTGAGGCGGTGCTTAATAATAAAGCAAAAGGTGAGAACTTATTAAATTACTCATCAGAATCCTGGATCGATCGCTGTCACC
This sequence comes from Cyprinodon brontotheroides, assembly GCA_018398635.1. Classification (NCBI taxonomy): domain Eukaryota; kingdom Metazoa; phylum Chordata; class Actinopteri; order Cyprinodontiformes; family Cyprinodontidae; genus Cyprinodon; species Cyprinodon brontotheroides. The sequence continues at coordinate 29,320 of JAGKQL010002187.1, read as the reverse complement.
TGCAGCAGATCAGGCCCTGAGCTCCAGCCATCGCTTCACAGGTCTTCAACCCTTCATAGAAACTTGTGATGACATCACTAGAACAGCTGTTCTAGTGATGACATCACGTCTTCAATCTTTGGGATGATTTCTCCCTCGGTGGAGCAGGCCTCTCCGGAGGACCAGAAAAGCAGACTTTCCGCCGTGTTGCTCAACAGCGGAGCGCCGTTTGTCGCCGTTTCTGCTGCAGCTGCTCGGCCAGGCGGTCCAAAAGAATTTTTTCTCATCACCGTGGCTGGAGGACGCCTTTCTTTGTTATTCTCCCTCTTGATTTATAAACCCTACCAAGTTTTCTTCTAAAACATTTATTTTTATAGTTTGATTTTCATTTAATCTCCAGGCCCTTTCGCGAAAATGAGAGACTTTGTTTCTATTTACTGACCTGTTGCAATAAATTCAATGACCTTATAGGAGTGTTGGCCCCGTGCAGCGTAACAAAAACCAGCGGGGTCCGAATAAAGAAAAATAATCAACCAGTAAAGGTCTGGAGGCATTTTTTTATCATAATCTGTTACTTAAACAGAATCAAATACTGAAATAAAATGTATGTGTTTCTGCATCCATGATATACATTGACTTTTTAAATAAAAATAGAAAGTTTCTTTTTCCATATTTATTTATTTATTTTTTAACAGTGTCCTGTCTGGCAAATGTAAATAAGAATAATTGTCTGTACTTTTTCTTTCTTTTTTTGTCTTATCGTTGGTAATTTCTAGGGTTGCCCTGCAAGGCTTTTAAACCTGGGTTTAAAACCTGAGTAAAGTTGGTCCTTCAACCAGACAGCCTAGTGTCAAACGCTTGTGCTGCAAAATTTTCGCTTGTTTCATTTGTTATATAAAGAAATATTTCTAGTCACTATAGTCGCAACCCAGCCCCCACCTTCTTCAAATCAGACAAAATTAGTGTCAACGTTTGTGCAGCAAAAATTTTCGTTTTTGCCGCTATCATTTTAAAAAGAAATGTTTCTAGAGGTCATCAAAGGTCAACCAGCCCCCCCACCTTCTTCAAATCAGACGAAATGGGGGTCAATTAACTCGGCTCCGTTTGTGCAGCAAAAATTGGCGTTTGTGCCGCTTTAGCTTTGAAGATATTAATGAAAATGTAAAGGTCAAAAGGTCAACCAGCCCCCCCACCTTCTTTAAATTAGACAAAATTAGTGTGCTACGTTTTTACTGGTTTGTGCAGCAAGAATTTTTGTTTGTCCCGCTATAATTTTTTTAGTTTAAAATGATATAATCATATGTTAGAAATTTATAATTTATATGAAATTCAGAGTTTCAGAATGAACAAATGTTCACTGACCTTTGATGACCTCTAAAAATATTTCTTTATATCTTTAAAATGATAGCAGCAGAAACCAACATTTTTGCCGCACAAACGTTTGACAATAATTTTTATTTATGATTTATTGTTGATTCTGTTCATGGTGGAGAATCCTGCTTCACAGCA
>JAGKQL010002186.1:3914-14903 GCA_018398635.1 Cyprinodon brontotheroides | reverse complement strand
TGAGGACTTAGATGGCGCGACCCGCGTCTCTCAAAGCTGTTCCCCCCCCTCCCACATGCAGTGGTGCAGTGGGGACCGTCAACAAACTAAGCACTCTTGAGAAACATCAATCAATTCACTTATCTTATGACCAGCTAAGACTAAACTAATATAAGTATGCCAATAGAGAACATATGTAGGCACACTTGCTTTTTGTGCAATTTTAAACTATTTTAAATTTTAAGATTTTTCAAATCTCGGTCATGTGATCCACCGAGCTTAAATTCTTTATGTTATAAGTTGTTTTTATTTTTAAGATAGTTTTCAAGACAAAAGTTGAGAACTTGGACATCGTCTGTAATAGTTTCCCTCCTATACTTCCAGGCATCCACACACATTAAGATTTGACTCAAACTTCCATTGACCTTACACTGAGGTCACGACTGTGTCATCCGAGCCACGGAGAAATGGGATCTCTGTCAGTGCGACGGAATCAGATCTGCTCAGGTCTAACATCTCGAGTCGATTTGAGTTTTTTCCTGGCAAAACAGTGACTCTTCTCCACCCTCAAATAGCTTCCATCGCTGGTGAAACGTTCCGGGCCAGAGAGGAGCACTCTGGAGGGTTTTCAGACGGCCACCACATGAGATGGCAGATCTAGAGATCAGCTGTCACCCTGTGAACAATTGGATATTTCAATGCTGCTGGAGGAGCTGAGAGGCAGAGTGTAGCCTTACCTGGACGAGACGGCCTCTTCTTATTGTCATTAAATGCCATTACTCTTACAGCTTTACCAGTCAGAGGCAGGAAGTAATTGGTACGTTCAAAAAAGTAGGTTCATAAAAGAGAAACTGAGTCCGCACAGAATAGGGATTTTTGGCTTCTGCAGAAGGAGAGCTCCACGTTCTGCTACATCTGCTCTCTGACTGACTTCTTCTGCAAAGCCTTTTTATTAGCAGATCATAACACATGGGGTGGGTTACAAAATAGAGTGTTCTTCTGACAAGGCAATTGATCAGGTCATAGGACAAAATGCTCCTCTGATTGAATCACAGAATAGAGTGGTCTCCCGGTAACTGTGATTATCCTTGCACAAACATCAGCAGTTTTCTACCACCGTTGCATGACAGTTTGCAGTAATTAGAGTTAAGCATCTAAGTTCCAAATGCACATACATTAACTTTATAATCATCATTGAATAAACCTGACAGTAATCACATAAAAAAGTTATTTGAAGTAGAAATATTTAAATCTGGGAAATATTAGCTATCACACACTTTGATTAAGCATTCCCTGTTGCACTGCATGGTTTGAAATACTTATCAGAGCGTATATCTTCAATAATAGGATCTAATTCCAATAAGTTGGAAAGCCTACTTACCATCACCCTAATCTTCAAAGATATTCTATCAGATTTAGGGGTGAGAACCTTAAGCTACGTTTACACCTAACGCGCTTTGAGTGGCAGAAACGGCCGCTATAGTTGGCGCATAGGGCGCGATAAAGGTCCTGCAGCAGCGCCTTAGGAGTGATCTTGAGCCGCATGCACGCCTTCAAAGCAAAAGATTATGTAGTTCCAAAAATGTAACTTTGGCTGCTGGGCGCGCCTCATCAACCAATGAGAGAGAAGCTGATCTGGGAGAGCTGGCAGGGGAGTCAGACGCCCGGCACTGCTGATGCAGAGCGCTATGATCACTCCTCTGGAAACAGTTGTGCGCCTACTAAATTAGCACTTCAAATGTAGAAACCCTGCCGCAGTAATAATGTTGGCTTTTATTATCCTGCTGCCCTGCAGTTTGTAGCACAGAACCTTAAAAACGCTAGCATCTACTGCAGTGTTACTGTAACTCCTCAGTAAGGAAAGTAGCTATGTGGCTGCGCCGGCAAAGTAAGCCACAAGCCTGGCTAAGCCAACATCGCATCGCTAATTTGCATAATCTCTGCCACAGGAAGTGATGTGCATGTGTATTGATGCTGTGGGACAAATAATGTCGATTACAGAAACACAAAAAAAGTAGCAGTAAAAACAATTTGATCAATTTTTAAGTCAATTCCACATACGCATGCGCTTTCCATTTGCAGCAGGACCGGCTTGAGGGTAAACATCCCGCGGCTCTGACTGCAGCGCTGAGAGAGGGACTCCTCGGGGAGAACGGGGTTGATGGATGGAGGGCAGCGTTTCCACGCAGCGTTTAGCACGCAGGAGGATTAAGAGTAGGAATAATACATGCTTTCATGTAAGAGTCTCCAAAAGCCGCCAGTGACACGTGTAAAAATTAAGCCAGATTTGCCGCTAGTTGCTTTTTTGAAAATGAGTCAGCTGGAGGGTCTGAAAGTGTCGCGTAAATATAAATGCGAACAAAGTGCTGAGTTGGCAACACTGCATCTTCTTCCAGCATACCACCAACAGTAGGGGAAAACCCCCAAGAGGCTCCTCGGGCCTGAGGCAGCTGCTGGGGATTTCCAGTGACAGCGCGGCGGCGCCGGTAATGTGGGGGTCTGGCGCTGCGCCACAGAGAAATAAACTTTGAAGGCAGGATGGTAATCTGGATGAACTGAGACGGAGTAGTAGGGCCAGGCTGCAGATTTATTATTGTTTTTATTTAGAGAATAGACTTGCGAATATTATGAGAATAAAGTAATAAAATTACTGATAATAAAGTTGTATTTTTATGACAACTCATACAAAGCAGCCCTTTCTTCCCTAAAATGAGAATGTGAGAGCATCATGTGAAGTTCTACTTTTAGCATCGGGTTTGACAAATCAGGAAATCTTTTAGCAGCAGCATCAAACTGGGCAGGATGTCAAAGTGGACTCTCTGGTTGCTGATTGGTGGAGCTGGTCGGCCGTCATCTGCTGGGCGGAGCTCCAAGCTTTCTGTAATGAGTTGTGTGACATGATGACGTTATCTCTCTTTATTTTTCCAGCTTAATTCTCAAAATATTACGACTTTTTTCCCGTAATATTATTACAGCTTTATTTTCAAAAATAAAAAATCTCAGAGACTGGCCCTAATACTCAGTCACCTACGTGGATGAACTGACTGCAGAGACCTTGTTTTCAGGTGGACTTTCTCACTTGAAAATATCTTAAAACTACTTTTTACTGATCACAGCTAATATAGCAAAGCCACTCTCTGGCAGCAGAAGCATCAGACGCATCTGGACACACCTTACTGGACGCTAGTTTGATGGCGTACGGTGTGAACATAACATTACTGCTCATCTCCAACCGACTGATATAACCTTCTCAAGAAAAAGAAATTAATTTCGATGAAAAGATTAAACATCGCTCCATTAATCCTGAGCTTAACTCTATCCGAAACACGTCGCTTTACTTTTTGCATTGCTTCTACCATACCACCAAGACTGAGTTTCAACTTTGATGTGACAGAAACAAAAGGATATAAGCATTGTGCTGCACTTTTTTAGTCTTTATCCTGTTATTGTTGAGCTTTCTGTAGCGTCCACAACAAAATATTTGATTGACTGAATAAATGAGCAACAAACGTTATCTAAACTTGTGATACTCATACTACACCATGCGGATGCTCTGTTTGTAATAAAGATTCACTCAACTCTGCGACTCCAACTGAAGTTAAACCAACCTGCTGTGTGAGGTGCTAATATTAATGAATGACCTCTAGGGGGGGCATAACCTGACAACAACCAGATGCATGTCTGCGCTCCACCTACTCACTCCTCACGTATTACATCTGGGAACCAGCTCATTGAAAGTGATTTCCCCAACCGAATTTATGGTCTGTCAATCAGGATGCTTAGGGTGGGTGTGTCCTGGGTGGAGAAGCGACGTGAGATTCCAACAACAATGGCGTGCTTCGCGTTGAGCAAGCGTTAGCATTGATGCTTTGAAGGCTTTTGTTGGGTGGAAGCGATGTTTTAAGCCCTTCTCCCGACGGTTTGGCAAGAGCTTGATCTACCAAATGGCTCCTCCTCTCCTGGCGTCCGCGGGTTAGCTTTGGTGTGAGTGGTTGAAATAACACGTCAAAAAGATGACAGACAGGTGGCTTATCCAATCATATGCAGGAGTTTTGATAAGGCCCAGCCTTCATTAAAGGCAATTCCTATGGCGAGGTTCCCAGATGTATGTGTGCCGGAGCTGGTAGAGATTGAGACATGCATCTGGCTGTTATTCAGGTTAGGGGGGCACCCTTAGACCAAATTCAAAATCTCCACTGTATGCTACAAAGCATGTTTAAGCCTGGTTTTATGCTCAGTTAAGCATGAGTATGCCCCTTTCGCAGACACTCTGTTTCACCTCCCCAAAGTTGTAGGTAACAGCAGATAGTAGGGGGTGGAACGGTGCACAAAATCCATGGTTCGGTTTGGTTCACGGTTTCGTGGTCGCGGTTTCCGATTCGGTATATGTTGATTGTTAGCATGACATGTTGGTTGTGTTGCTGTTAGCATAAACAAAAGCGTGTTGCACAATGCTTACACACTGTTGCACTTTATCCACAGCTTTCTTTCGCCGTCATATTGTAGGTCACTCTAAATGCAAAGTGGTCCCATACAGCCCAGACCTATAAAAAGTGCTGCTGGCGCCGTCTTTAACTCCTGTTCTTTCCACTTTCGCCATACCCACACAATTCTCCCACAACAACTGATTTTTCCTGCTACACCCGGCTAAGCTGCTTTAGCTTCTTCTTCTTCTTGTTTACTACTGGTGGTTGGCTTTGGTGCGCCCAGTACCGCCACCTTCTGCTCTGAGTGTAGCAGCTTACGCCTATGAGAGAAAAAGGAGCAGCGCGCGAACCGAACGAACAAAACACAGCGGGTGAACGAGACAGTCGAACCAAGCGGTTGGGGCCGGTTTTTCATAAACCGTTCCATCCTAGCAAATAGCGTCACAGGGAGGGAGTGAAGGAGAGGCCTCTGATTGGTCAATTATCCATCTGCTCTACACTATGTGTATTTCCTGTTTGGTACCCAATGGCAGAAACTCTGGCTGTAGCCTCCGTCTATAACGGCTGGCACACCTCGGACTCTATCCCAGACACCCATGCAGGGGCGCTAGTTTGTAGCTCTGTGCGACGGTCTGTTGGTTTTGCACCCGAAAGCCAAAACACGCAGGCCAGTCTTTGTGTTGTAGGCGGCAAGCAAGCTCGTCAAACCAACACACCTGGACGCCCACAATCCTAGCTAGTTCCTGATTATCCCTCTTGCGTTCCACGTCTGCTATTCCATGGCGTGGAATAACAGCCCAGACCATGCTTCAAAATTGGGTATAAAACAAAAATATCTGCGTCCATACCGGCGACGACTAACAGCAACACACTGCTGCGGGAGGATGACCAGCCCTTTAGTGTGAGGGATTGCCTTCTGGTCAATGAGTCAATGCAATCAACTGGTTTTTCCTTAGACAGAAAACTTGACTGGATGATCTAGTGAACTGTAAAGTGCCTTGAGATGACGTGTTGCGAATTGTCGCTATAGAAATCAAATTAATTGAATTGAACACAGAAGCCTCTAAAGTGACATACATGCTTGTTACTGATCCTTTAATGTCATGTATTAAAAAACAACACATGTGTATCATGAGTTTATTTTTATTGAAAATGTTGAGCTGAGGTTCTGGTGAGTGTATGATTTTGGCACCATTGGGCCTCCGTAGCCCTGCAGTTGTCAGGATTTTTGGCCAAATAAATGGTTCTTTTCTAATTTTATGAATAAAACCCACTTCATGTCTATGTTCTGCTGGTCTTGGATGTGAAGCTGTAAAATGTAAGCGAACCTTTTTTTTTTTTGTGAGCTCTGAGCCAAAGCTGGAATTTGACAGCTCCTCTCGTTGATCTCTGCTCTTGGCCTGAAATCTTGGCGTCTGACTGTCTTCCCATCTCGTGGAGTCCCTTTTCCGCCCGGATCGCTGTACTGTAGCGGTGTTTTTCTATAAATAGATTAAGCCTTTGGAGTTGGGCCGCTCGCGTCTGGCTCCAAAACGCAGCGCAGCCTTGGTCGTGTTCATTTCCTTTTTGGGAAGATGTTTCAGGTGAGGTCAGCAGAGAAGGTGAGGCTTTTCTTTAGAGGTTAAGATACGAACCCGGAGAACTCGGATGTTAAATACACCCCTTTCATTACAATGGAAGGAAGTGTCAGAAAACAGACCAATTATCCTCGTTTTGCTTTTTATGACTGATCCTCTTCAAACAGCAGAATTTCTGTCTTCTTTGCAAAAATAAATGATTGAATCTCTGCTGCTTCAATATTAGCTGAACAATTTTCACTTTACTCTTTTATTTCCACTGTAAATTTAGTTGAAATGGTGGCTGAAGCACCAGTTTAACTTTATTGGTGTTGATATTTCCCATTTTGCAGCCTGGAGGAGTGACATCAGTCTCAACCATGTCTTGAAGCGTCAGACAGTGGTTTGCTCATTAAATGTATTCCTTCTGAAAGAAAGCACCAAGCGTTGGAAAGCCGTCTCATTTGCAGCAGTGAAAGGGCTGTGGGGCTCGGGGGTTTATTTCCGTGCTGCTTTCAGGCGGTCATATGCAAAATATTTAACTGTAAAACAAAAAACTAGATCAATTCATTTTTTGCATCTGATTTGGACTCTCTGTATCTTAATTTTAGTCAATCTTTCTATCAGATTCAATTGACTTTATGGTTTAGTTTGCACCGTTAATTTATTAGAAACTGAAGCACAGAATATGGGAAGAAGATAAATTAACCTGTCAGATCTTTGGATCTCCAGCTCTGTGAAGCCAATTATGTTTGCTTTACTTGCAAAATTTACATTTGTCATTCTAAAGTTTAAAATAATAAACTTTAAACAATTTTCTTTATAGTTTCTAGTTATATTAAGACGGGGATCGGCAACCTAACAGTTCAAAGAGCCATATTGGACCCGAGGGGGTGGGGTATTTACAATCAGGCAATACTAGGCAGTTGCCTAGGGCCCTGTAAGTTCGTAAAATTGTTAATACAACTTTTTCCTTACTTGTGCACATTAATGTTTTGATTAAAAATCCTTTGGCCATCAGAACGCTGATAATATTGAATGTGTCTCAGCCTGTTTCTCTGTGACTTTAGTGGCTATATTTAGCCACTTTTCAGACCCCTCTAGCACTTTGATTTCTAAAAGCTCCTAGCGCCAAATCTAGAACTTTTTTCTGCTACTGGAGACTTTGGAATTAACATCTTCCAGCAGTGACATCACGGTAGCGGTAAGCCTAGCGCCATTCTCCCTTTCAAGCTAAATCAATGTAAGAACTACTAGACACATCTCTGCAATCAACAACAATTTTAGAAGATTTCAGAGGACTTCACCATTGAAATTCACCAGAGCTATAAGTAAAGCCTGACAATGCCCACGATGCGTTGGCAGCTGGATGCTGGAATACATCGGGTAAAAGTGAAAAAGAAGGTTATTCCACCTTTCACCGATTCCTGATCCTCCACGGGCCGGGGTTGGTGCGTTGGATCGCCAACTTGAAGAGGGAGGATTTGCCATCGAACTTCTGGCCAGAAAAACCCGTAATATGTAATAACATTTGGAAGAAGAATGTTTTCAAAGCATGACTTGGATAATAGCGTTGTGACAAACACCAGATACAGCGCACAGGACTTGATCAACAGCCGATGTCGCGACCGCGTGACAATGTCACTAACAGTAGGTGGCAGTAGTGTTCTTTGACAAACATGGATGCCCTCCAGTAAAAAGCACACATTCACATGGAAATTACTCTGAATTAAAAACATTTATTGAGCAGGATGGAATAATTTTATATATAAAGAACTTTCAGAAGTTTAAATCCTGAATAAGACCGGACTTTTCCTTTAAAGTTGCTGGAACTGAGGCGTACTGGACAGACGTCACAAAGTCGCAGAATCAGGATGCTACATTTCAAAGTTATCATCATCAGAGAGCTGCTTGGCGTCCAGTGATCCAGGCAGAGGATCTCGGTGTGTGTTGACCACCAGACTGCCTAGATGCTATTTAAGAACGCATTACTGGTTCCCAACGCTTCAAGTGGAAATCTGAGACGAGGTTGAACTCGTACAGAACCTGAGTGGAATAGAAAGGAGCAGATATGTGAAGATGAATAACAGCTGAATAAAAAGCCAGTCCAACCGGCCTCATGGTTGCATTTCTCTGTTGGCATCTATCTATGAACGGGCCTTTAGTGTCACTCTGATGAAGCTGTGCATAAAAGTGGGCCAACAATGACTTGGGCGACGTGGGTCACATCAACCGCTGCCAGTTTGGGCGCTGTGAGGTAATTAACATTTTGGATAAAGAAAGTCGCCTGAAGACGTTTCATTTATCAAAGCTACTGTCAGGCAGTTCACAAACCTTCTGTTGTTTATGGAAGGAGGATTGAAGCTGTGGCTTTCTTTTCCAGTTGGTAAGAAAAACAGATAATAGATCATCACAAGCTTAATCTTTACTTTGCTAGAGACGCTTTCAACAAACCTGAAACCTTTAACCTAAATAACATAATAAACCAGCATGAGCATAAACTGAAATTCCTCATAATCCCTTGTTTGCTCATTGTTTTATTCTCTTTCTGCACAGAAATGATTTTGATCCATGAGTTCCAACCCCTGGTCTATACTTTAGGGTACCGTCTGATGAATGAGTTAGGGTGGGGTTCATCTACAGACCCTTTTCCATATGTCCGCCAGCGAGCGTGTCATGAGAGTGGGTGGGGTTGTTTTCCTTCTGCTTCCAGCTCCGTCCGTTCTTCACAAGTTGCTGGCAGAGGGAAGAGTTTTCACAAACCATCAATAGTGACGGAGCCTCTGAGCCACCGTCGTCTTCAAAGAAGATGAAACACATTTACTGGGATATGAAACATGCAATACAATCTCAGAAATCATTTACAAGAAAAAAAAAAACATGCAGTGTTATAATTTTGTGTTTTTTCAATAAGCCCAACATGTGCTATGATTGTCTGAAACCGTAGCTCAACCACAGATATACGCCTGAAAATCTGCATGCGCAGAAAAAGATAGCTAACGTTGACGAGCACGTAGGACACAGACTTAGGATAAACATATCACCAGGGAATGATTGACAACAAGGAGGACATTTTATTATTTTGATGATCCACCCAGAAAAGCAGTGAAAATTCTCAAATTCTATTCAGTTTATTTCTATAGCTCAATTCACATCATGTCAAATACTCAGGTCACTCTTCCAGTTCACCACCGCATCATCCAGTCAGATTGATTCAAAGTTTTTTTTTTTTTTCTATCTAAAAAGGCAAAACCAGCTGATTGCATCGACTCATTGACTCTTCAGCAATCCTCTCACTAATGCATGCTTTGTAGCGACAGTGGAGAGGAAAAACTCCCTTGAACATTGAAGAAACCTCCAGCATCCAGACCCTCCAACATCTAGAAACAAAGGTGTTGGGATGTGCAGCAGCACAGCTGATATTTCTCTCCAGGATGGAGCTCACAGCGCCAAACAGGAACGAGCCAGATGAAGCTACTATGAGAAAAAGCAGAGAGAGCAGAACGTTAGGAGTGAAACTAACAGATCTCCTGCAGGAGTGGGAGAATAGAGATAGGGAATGAAGCAGAATGATGAAAAAGAGGGTCCCTTTATGTCCTCCTTGTGCGCAGTCTAAGCCTATAGCAGCAGACTATAAGAGATAGCTCAGGATAACCTGAGCCACTCTAATCCAGCTTTTATCAAAAGAGAAAGTTTTAGCCCTAGCCTTAAAAGTAGTCTTTCTTGAAATAGTGTTCTATCAACCTGGTCCTATAGGTCACTCTATTACAGATGGAGTAATATGTAATGTAACTGGAAGTTGGAATCCCTCCCCGGGGACATATTAAAAGTATTCCTTGGATTTCTGGTTGATGGGACAGGTGTTGTGAAATGAAACGATTGTCCAGCTTTGAAAGAGCTCCTGTGTGTCTCCCGAATGTGAGCATTGGATGACTGAAGACATCTTCTCTGCCTCCATTTATCTGTTTACTACAGTCTGTTGGATTCATGTTAATGTGGATTTAAAGACATTTCAACAATTAGTGAAAAATTGCAGGAGGGATATAAAAAAAAAAGTCTAATCAACCAAAACTAAGCGACCCCCATGCAGTACCTCTGTGGACCCCCTGGGGGTCGCAGACCCCCTGTTGAAGACCCCTGGTCTAGCCTTGAAGTAATGACACCACTACACCTTTATGTAGGTTAGCATTAAAGCTGGAGACACAGCATGTTTTAAATACCTTCATCATTAGACCTTTTTCCAGTAACCTTTTTTTCTGAGCATTTTAAAGTACCTTATTAGAAGAGATTGATGGAAACGGCAACATTTTGCAAAAAGTTGTTTACTTAGACTTAGACAGTACTTTATTGATCCCTTCGGAAGACTCCCTCCAGAAATTAAGGTTACCTGCAGCTTACAGGGCAAAAAAGTATTAAGTTAAATTAAGTTAAAATTAAGCAAAATACAAATACAAATAAACATGGAGTTCACATTTTACCCCCTGTCCTGTGTCGCCTCCTCGCCCCCAGTGAGGCGTTGAACTTGAGTTGGTTTTTTTACTTTCATTTTATCATTTTATCACTTTAATGTTATGAAAAACCTTCTTGCATTAAGAAGGTTTGGGTTTGATCTGTTTATTTCTGCATGGAGCCTTGCATGTTCCCTCCCCTGAGCATACAGATGGGTTCTCTCTGGGTACTCCAGCTTGCCTGGTAGCCCGACGAAGTCACTACACTGTTAAAAAAGTAAGTACCAATTGTTGTTCTAACACATAATTGTATTGTAATCCGACTCAGAAATATAAATTTGACATCTAACAAATAAATACATCGCTTTTGCCCAACTCAAAATTCTCAGAAGTTGGTTTTAACAAGGAGTATTTTAAACGCAACGCTTTCATACAAGATTTTTTTTGAGTTCCCTCAACTGTAAAAACTCATGGGCATGCCAGACTGCTTATGTTCATGGGACACTTTCCACTCACGGGGTACGGGTTTCCCTACGCCTAGAATAAGAAGATGAGCCTTGATCGCGTTTCTCTGTTCCT
>JAGKQL010002185.1:0-12579 GCA_018398635.1 Cyprinodon brontotheroides | reverse complement strand
ATAGGTCTCCTAGCCAGCTCTTAAAGATCTTAAAGGTTCTGTCAACTTTACTTGCTTTCAAAGTTAGCTTGATGGCATTCTAGAAATAGGTATGTTTAAACTTTGAACTTTATTTCAAAGTAAATTAGTGCTATGATGTTAAGCTCTTCCATTATCACATTTAGAAATGTGCCAGTGCTACAACAAGTAGGTTTCACAGTGGGAACCTTACAGCTACTGTTTTCCTATTTTTAAAATACTCAATAACCACAGGAATCTTAACAACACTGGCTTGCATAAAGTACCTGAAATAATGGTGTTTGGATTTTGTCTTCTCATGTATGAGTTAATCCATTTTTGTATTTGTTGATGCACATCAAATACCAGTTGTTGTTTTTTTTGTTTTTTTCTAATTGCCCATTCCCCTCTGGATGATGTAGCAGAGAACCAGCTGTAAATATACCAACCTCCTAGCTAAGAACATAAGCTCCCATGCCAATTACAGGATGCCCATCTTGGCAGAGTAGGATGTGATCTTTCCAAGGTTTTTGCACTATCGCCACTAAGCAGGCGAGCAGAGGAGCCTCTTGTTGCCAAAGTCCCCCCTCAACCTATATGATTCATTAAAAAAAAATTAAAAATACTACTGTATACATACCATAGTTATGAGTATTTTTTCTGCTTTAACCAAACTGACATTTAAGAAAAAGGTAACAATCCTAACAATCTTATAACCATGTAGGTATTCAATTCAATTCGAAAATACTTCATTAATCCAAAAGGGAAATTAAATGCTGCAGTAACTCATATATTTTTTTTAAACAGGTGTTGTAGGCATTGATTGCTATGGACAGAAGGGATCTTCTTTATCAGTCTGTCTTGCACTGGATCTTGAGAAGCCTCTTAATAAAGACACTATTGTTGTTTGACATGATCACTGTTGTCCATAATTTTCTTCACTTTATGAAGAATTCTTTTTTAGAACCAGTATCTCAGAGATGCTCTAGAGGAGTTTCTAGAACAGAGCTAACCTTCTTTATCAGCTTGTTGAGCTTTATTTTGTCATTAGCTCTAATACTGTTACCCCAGCAGAGAATGAAAGAAGAGATCAGACTTTCCACAACAGATTTATATAGAAGATGCATCTGGCTGCAAAAAAAACTGAAGGAACTAAGGGGTATAAATAAATTTCTGCCTGACAAAACACACAAAAGTAAATCACTTATAGCCCTCACAGCTATTAGATTTAAGAAGAAACTTTTGGTACCTCTGTAAAGGTAAGATGTCATAGAATGGTTTTCTGGTGTCAGCACCATTGTAGCTTTGACCCTGCCTGAAATATTAGGGACAAAATACAAAAATATTTTGCATTTTTTGCACCTGGCCAAAATTTTCTTTTGAAATAAACATTGCAAAACACTACCAAAATATTATTTATAGCACAAAAAAGTAGTACAGACTTTTAAAAATCTAAATGTTGTGTAAAAATATACCAAATTTGGACTCAATCAGATGAATCATATTTATTTTAGAATGGTATTAGTGAGAAATTTCTTAGGCGGAGAGGCCATTTTGGCAATATTTATCCAAAAATGTCACCAAACTGTGCCAAAATGTGTTTTTTAACATCACAACAGATTTATAGAAGATATGTAGCATCTTGCTGCAAAAACTGAAGGATCTAAGCTTCCTTAAGAACTACAATCTGCACCGTCCTTTCTTGTAGATGTCTCCACAGTTGCATTTCCAGTCTAGTTTGTTGTCTAAATGAACAGCAAGGCATTTATACTCCTCCACTTCTTCTCCTATGATATAGGTTTCAACTTCCTGTTTCTACTAAAATCTACAATTATCATCCTTGTTTTTTCAAGAATCGCATAATGGTTTTCAACATTCAAGATGAGATGATTGTTTCCACACATGGTCGCAGTTATGAATTTGCAAATCGCAAATTAAGAAATTCAGGAGTATCATCCCATAAAAAGATTTTATTTGTGATTATTTTATTTATGTTACACTTTAATGTTTCATATCATCTCACTACTTATAGTATCCAACAAAGATATTACCGTATTTTCACGACTATAAGGCGCACTTAAATGTCTTTTTTTCCCTCAAAATGTGCGGTGCGCCCTTTGGTGCGGTGCGCCCTATGTGTGTTGTAACTGCGACTTTTGAGACCACCTCATTGAGGAGATGATGAAGAAGTGGCTGAATGTAAGGAGACCAGGTGTTTTTTTTCCACTCATCACCATCGCTGTTAATCTGTAACTCCATGCGTGCCCATCTCACAGCTGATGTGAAAAACATGGGGAAACAAATTAACCCTGTGCTCGCTGTTCAACCGCTCGACATCGGTGTGAACCGGACCCAGCAGGTGCAGCAGAAGCAGCGAGTTTACATGCAAAGTCAATGGTTGACGCGCGTATAGGTGCAGCAAAAGGTCCCGCAGCGCGTTTTGAGCAGCAGGCGCAGCGCGTCGGGATCGTTTAAGCATCTGCCAACGCGCTGCTGCTGCTCGAGATGGAAAAATTGAAGTTTTGCTGCTGGACGCGCCGCATCAACCAATCAGAGAAGCTGATCTGGGAGCTGACAGCGAGACAGACACAGCGCTACAGGAACGGTTTTTCTTCACGAAACTTTTTTTGGAACGTCATTGAACAGCGCTGACGACCCGGTGAGTAGCATATTTTAAAAAAAGAACGTTTAAGGTTGTTTTAAGGACATTATCGGACATGCACTATGGAAGCCATTCTGAAGCAGCCAGGGGGGGATTCTGCATGAGCCAAATAGCAGAGACAGGACCAATCGTCAAAATTTTGGTGTCGATCATTCGATTTCATCCTGGACACTACAGAAAATGGGCTAAAAGTGTTAAAAACCGGAATTTTCCTTTAACGCAAATGAAACGGGCTGGATGGATGAGGAGATGATGAAATCGTGGCTGAGGCAGGTGTAGCTATGTGAGGAGAAGAGGTGTTTTTTTCCACGCATCACCATCGCTGTTAATCTGTGACTCCATGCGTGCCCATCTCACAGCTGATGAGAAAAACATGGTGAATCGGGTACGAACGCTGGTGCTCTCGCCGTTATCCCGGGGGTCGGACAAAGGAACTTCAACCGGCCGACATCGGTGTGAACCGCCGCTCAAAAGTAAGGCTGCGAAACGGCGTGGGAGCGACGGATGACTGACGGAGACCACAGTTTTAGGATAAGTGGGAAGGCAGCCGCCGGGCAAGTTACACCCTCACCGCTTGTGGATGGATTGCAGGATGCTTGAACTAACGCGTGTCCGCTGCAGTTCTGTTGTTCAAGCTTTGGCAAAAGCCGGCATCATTTCTGAGGAGCCGCACGGCACGCCAAGTGACCTTGACAGCTAAGAAGGGAAAAATTGGTATGTCTGATTTGGCGCGCAGCCGTTTAATTCAGAAACAGAGGATGATGACTTGATGGGTTTGATTAATACTTTGTAATAAATACATTAATAAAGCAAAATCTGTACTCAGTTTTGCTCCCGCCCTATTTTTCTCCCTGAAAAACTTAGACCCAACAGCAGCAGCAAGAAGTGGTCTCCTCCTTCACCACCGTGCTTGGCAGGTGTTTTTTCATCTAAATAATCTTAATCTTGCAGTTATATTTGCTGTGATCAGTGGGGAATAAAGTAGTTTTAATATGTTTGGTGAGAAAGTCCATCTGAAAACTTCATAATTGCAGTCAGTTCATCCAGATTATCTATTTCTGTCGGAGGCCCTCAGACCCCCACATACCAGCGGTGCACCGACAGTAGAAATCCTTTCGTTCACCGCGGCTGCTGGCAGGTGTTTTTCATCTAAATAATTTAAACTGCAGGCACCAGGATACCGGTAATAAAAAGCTTAAACAAATTCACGGCAGGTTTCAGGATTTTAAGTTAATTTAGGAGTGATCACAGCCTGTGTCATCTGTGATGTGTCTGTTAATACTTTGTAATAAATACATGAATAAAGCACAGTCATACCAGTTTTGCCCCCGCTGTATTTTTAAATACGCAGTAGAGGTATTTAAAGGTAGTAGAGGACATGTACCGTATTTTCACGACTACTATAGTCCGGTGCTCTTTTATGTGTGTGTTAAATACAGAAATGGGACACATAACTGAGACTGCGCCTTTTTAGTACGGTGCGCCTTATGGTCGTGAAAATACGGTAAAGGAAATGTCCAGCCATATTAAGAATTAAGACTTCTGAAAGTAGTTTGAATATAAAGTATTACACACTGTTCAATGATGATAAGTGTTTTATGTAGAAGTATTTCATTTTGACTGTTTACTGTGAACACATTCACTTGTTTGAATCAATACCAGGTTTAATGATGTCACTTGATGCGGTATAGGCTGTTGAGAGCTTAAGGTCCCAGTGCTGTATCTGGTGTTTTGTCACTACGAGCTATTATCCAAGTCATCTTGAAAACACTCTTCTTCGAAATGTTGTTTACATATTACGCGTTTTTTTTTCCTCTGGCCAGAAGTTTAATGGCAAATCCTCCCTCTTAAAGTTTACAATCCAACGATGAACTTCCTGCAGATCCGTCACGCATCGGAAAGGCAAAATATGTAATTGTTTTTTCACCATTACTCAATGTAACATCTGACATCTGTCGCGAATTTCAATGGTGAAGTCCTCTTGAATTCTAAAATATTTGTTGTTTACTGCAGGTGTTTATAGCAGTCCCCATTGATTTTTCGTGTAAAGGGAGAATGGCGCTCAGCTTACCACAACGTGACGTCACTGCCGGAAGATGTCAGGAGTGAGACGTTAAATCCTAGACTCAGTGATATCGATAAAAATTATTATTTTTATTTTTTTTAACTGATCAAAGCTAAATTCATTAAATCACCGCCAATGTATTAGTTCTAGATATAGATAATGATCGACTAATTATTCCTTGCTGACTGGACTTTTCCTTTAATATGCTGATTCATATTTTTATTTTGATCATTGTGAGACAAAAGTTAGCCAACCCTAACCTGAATAAAAACACCAGGTTGTTCCATAGTGTTTTGGCCCGCTCTACTTTTTAGAATAATTAATTTCAGCCAAAGTGGAGGTCTTGACATAACTTGTTAAAAGTCATCTAACAGCCTCCGAATCACATTATACTGTATAATCCCTTCTTCCATAATGTCACTCCAGAAATCTTCACTTTGCTTTTGTGTCCTGGATCATTGTCATGCTCCATTACCCAAGTGCAGTGAGGGCAATGGTTAGGAAATGATGGCTGAACATTCCCCTTCGGGTCTTTCTGGTAGAGTGCAGTATTCATGGTACCATTCATGGTTCTTTAGTAGCATAGTGGCCCCACTCTCATCGTTATAATAGACTGTTTATTTACGATTTGTTTTCCTGATTATTGTGCATTAAATGACCAAGGATTTAGGGAGAAGAAAACTTTAAAAGGTTCCACTTCTGAGGCCACAGAATATTTTCCTAAATTTGCTAGATCGTGTTTTTTTTAAAAGTTGTGGTTTTTCTCTCTGAACTCTTACCATGGATGCTTTATTCACATTGTGATTTTGCTATTTTGTTTTCAAATAGACTTAGTTTGGTTTTGATAGCTGTTTATAATTTAAAAACAAGATTTTGTATGTAGTTCAATATCTTTGTCAGACATTAGAATTTGGTTTATGATTTGCAAAACCTAATGTGAAAATAGTGGTGTCACTAGATCTATTTTAAGTAGTTTGGTAGTTTTTTATTGAACCATTTTTGTAAATTATTTTACTTTATTGCTAATGTTAGAATATGAATTAAAAAAATCATATGAAACTAACCATGATGATGTATATGTCCTTTTTTTCATGGTTTAAGGTAGAACGATCTGTCACTGAGTGTGTTTCTGCTTTCATATTGAATTTGCTTGCATCACTAGAAATCCAGTCTGTCTTTTCCATGCCACATTGCATGCTGCCCAGCACACAGTCTTTCTGGCTGCAACAGCATGAAAGTTCTGTGAGAAAGACTTGATAAGATTTAGTAAGAATATACAAAGACTTTATATATTATTTATTAATGTTGGTACTAACAATTATTTATATCTATCTAAGAATATTAAGTCCCATGTGAATGAACCAAGTTCTCTCTTGTTTAACTGAATAAAAAAAACAGGCCTGCGCTCCAATGAGTTACGTTCCAATTGCTTTTTAGCTCCTAGAGAGCCTTAAATCAGTGTGAATACCTTGGTTGTTCATAAAATGCATAGTTTTTCAGTTTGGGTGGACTTCCTTCTCAAGCATCAGCTTTGCATTTTGGATGGTTTTACAATGTGAAAAGAGGAGTTGAGATTATTCATGTTTGAGTATTGTCAGTTTGGTTCACTATAATAGTAGTGTTAATAATGATGATAATTATACAAAAATAAAAAAAAACACTTAAACATCCCTATTGACCTTTGAGAGTAAGGAAAGAGGAGCAGCATAGGTACAGCACCTAACGAAGAGTAATCTAAAGTTGTTTTTAAAATTGGTTTTACTATTTTTGGGAGGATTTTTAATTGTGGAATTACGAATTCCCCTTGAGTGGAAATATTAAAAATCATATAAAAAACACGTTCTCCAAAAGGTTAGGGTGTTTTTCACTAAATAAATGTTACTGTGTAGAAATATATACCAGATATGATTTTAAATTAAACATATTAGGTCCATATGCTCCACAATTGCTACAAATTTAACTTATGTTGAACTAGAAAAGCACTCGGAGACTACAGACCTCAGCTAAGCAGCAAATTTTGCACCAAATTGTGAGTTACACCAATAGCTAAAACTCACTCTTGATCTGGGTCATTACCGAATTTAGATGAATTGTTCATTGGCATCAGGTGTACCTTTGCTAACAATTTCCTTAAAAACCTTTTAGAAGTTTATAAATATGGCACAGCATGTGGCTGCAGCCTCTGGTGTTTGTCCTGCTGTCACCTTCATTCACTCTGCTTTCTTGTTTGATCAGCAGATCGAGAGTTTGAGCGAAGCATGTCTCACCTTTCCTTTTGTTCTTCAGTATAATAATTACGGACTTGTATATAAACCAAAACACTACATTTGTATTAAGTGTGCCCCTAAAGCAGCTCCCATGGCCACAAAGGCTATTCTAAATATTTCACAGGTTTGAGTAATTGGTGACACAAACAGTCTTGTAATTTTATAAAAATTTGATATAAATATAAAACATGTAACATTTCAGTTAAGGTGCACAATATCAGACACATAAACCCTGAGCTGTAATTTAGGGGAGTAATGATTAGAAATTGGAGATAGTCAAGAGAGATTTGTTGATGTTTGGTGACGGTTTCTATGTCTGCTTTCTTCTCCTTGAACTCCAGTCTGGGTCGAAAGATGGCCGTTAACACTGAGCCTGGTTCTGCTGGAGGTTTCTTCCTGTTAGATGGGATGTTTTCCGCTCCACTGTCGCTACAAGCATGCTTGGTGTGAGGGATTACCTTACAGTGAATGACACAATGTAATCAATTGTTTTTTGTTAGATAGAAAATTTTAAATCAGTTTGACTGTATGATCTGGTTGAAATGGCTCTGTAAAGTACCTAGAGATGACGTGTTGTGAATTGGAGCTATAGAAATAAACTGAATTGAATTGAGTTGATGTGATAAAGTATTTGCCTCTTTTCTGATTTTCGTCTTTTTTCATGTGTTTTCATACTTAAGTGTTTTGATAAAAATATTAATCAAAGACATTAACAATAAAAATAAAAGATGCTGGGATCTGGAGGTCTGTCCACCTTTCTCCACCAGAGGGCTTATCTAGGATCTGATTGTACCAATTCCGTCGCTTCATCTGCTCATCAGAGAGATCAGTGTATTTAGAGAGGCAGAAGGGCGTCTCTCCAGAGCCAGAGTGTTTGGTTAGTTACGGTCAGCAAGCCTGAGCCAGCCTGGCTGTCTGAACCTCTGACTTCCTGAAAAACAAGTTGAACCTGAACCTGATCTTGTTTTTTCTCCTCTCTGCTTCCCTGGATTGAACCTGCCTAAAACCTGAAACCCTAAAAGAGTTTCTCTGCCTGTGATCAGCCTGTCCCGATCTCTGAAGAACCCTGGAGAAATATTCTCTGTCAAAGATCTGCCTGCCCGCTTTTAGAAAAATACTGGAAGGAAACTCAAATCTGTGATCTGCCAGCACTCAAATTAAGCTCTGCCTCCGCTTAGCCCTCAGCCTGCCGACAGCCTCTGGACCCTCAAGGTTCCCCCCCTCTGCCGCTCTGCTCAACTCCAGAACAGGTACTGCCCTGCACACTCTCATCATGCAAAATACCTGGACCTCCACCAACTCCTCTGTCCCCCTCTGCAGTGAACCCACTCGTGACCAGTCCATTCTCTTCCTGGATCTGATTAATCTGTGTGCCTTTCAGAACCCACTCGTGACCAGAAGACTTCCCCACTGGATCTGATCATTTATTGTGTACAATCTTCTCAAATAAACCTTTGAACTTTTCTCCTGCCTCTGAGTGTTCTGCATGTGGGTTAGACACCTTAAACCAAACATGACAAGAAGTACATTTTTTACAATAAAGATTGCCATTATTTAACAAGAAAAATATTAAATTCTTCTCAAACTCTCTTTTTTTAACCACTGTATATATAAGGAAAATTAACGTGAACATTACCAAGCATTTTCAAAATTAGCTTAATATTACTTCAGTTCAAATTTTACAGGGCTTGAAATGAATACCATTTTATTAACATTTGGGTTTAAAATGTAATCCACTATTAGCCTTTAAATTGAACAGTTTGTTTCAAGATCAAGATTTTGAAGGATCTGGTCAAGGGTGAAACACATTTTCTATGTTTGATGTTGTATTGTATGGAAAAATGTATATAGTTTTTAAACATATTTACACAGCAATGTATCACTGGTAGGGGCTGCTCAGTGGTGCAGTGAGTAGCACTGCTGCCTTGCAGCATGAAGCTTCCGGATTCGATTCTGCGTGGAGTTAGCATGTTCTTCCTGAGCATGTGTGGGTTTTCTCCTGGTAGTCTGGCTTCCTCTCACAGTCCAAAAATATGAGTGTTAGGTTAATTGGCTTCTCTAAATTATCTGTAAGTGTGTGCATGAATGGTTGTTTGTCGTGCATGTCTTTGTGTTGCCCTGAGATGGAGTGGCTACCTGTCCAGGGTGTACCCTGCCTCTCGCCTGTAGACAGCTGAAGATAGGCACCCCTTGCGACCCTGCTTGCGATAAGCGAGACGGAAAATAGATGGATTGTGTCATTGGTAAATCTGTTTAATTAGTAAAAAAGCAGCTTCACTTTTTGTTATGTGTTAAGTAATTACCAACTGCTATGCTTATTTGCATCCTTTATATTACCTTAAAAGCTAATGGCACCTCAGTTCCACAATACTATTTTCTATGGAACTTTAATCTAAACTCTATTTTGTTAACTCATATTCTGAGTTCTGATAGAGCTAACCGAAAACAGATTGTATCACTGAGGTAACATCTTACACTGAGAATCTGAGTATATATAGATAACTGGTACACAAGTGTAGGTTGTTTGTAAAAAAAAAAAAGAAAGAAAAAAAAAATATGTAATACATATCAATAGAACGGTTGCATTTTCTAGGTACATTTGAAACATTGATATCTTTATAATTTCTTTTCTTTTCTTTTTGATGCTTGCAAATCCACATGCACCTAACAGGATTAAAAAGCAGCCGTAGTCAATGCTTGTATGGTTTTATCCATTAGCTGATGCTTATAGCTTTTTTAAATGAGCATAAAACGATCTGTATCTTACCATCTAACTGCTTGGTAAGCATTTATTTTATAGAGTGCATTTCGACAGCTGGGTTAATATTAATGTGCATGTGTGTGTGCAGCCTCACACAGGGCCCACTACAGGGTGTACTGTTTCCATTAATGTCAGTGCTAAGATGCAACTCAGCTTTCTGAATTATGTAAATCAGGTGCTGTAAATTCATGACAGAATCAATGACTTTCATTTTTATCAAATCAATCAGGCTTCCATCAGTCCAAAACTCAACACTGCTGCCAGACGCACAAAACTACACACCCACACACACAATGCAAGACCCTATATTAATCCTGCCAAGACTGGTCTTAGAGTAATGAGTTTTGGAATGATGTGTATACAGTCATAAATATAATTTTTGCTTTAAACCATTAGGTGATTCATGAGAAGGCATGTGTGTGTGTGGAAGGAGTTGTGTATTTGTTACCTTGTGGGGACAATGTAAAGGCAACTTCACAGGAAGTTATGTGGCAGAAATATGCTATTTTGCAGGAACTTACCTATGGAACTGGTCCCCATGAGGAAATGTTCTCTTCTTAGGTTGGTGGGTAAGTTCACGACCATAGAAATGGATGCAAAATGAATTAAAAATATTGGAAATTTCCTACAAGGATAGCGTGACATAACGTGTGCGTGTCTACTTGTTTATGTCACCTATTAAGGACCACTTGGTATATCTACTAACCTTCTGAGGACTGACAGGTCTTGTGTGGGCCTTATGTGGTGATCCCCAATTTTTAACATTAGGGAAACAGTTTAAAGGTATGATATGAATTCACTTTAGTTCAAGGTTAGGGTAAGGGATATATTGGTAATTGATAGGGTTAAGGTAAATGTTAGGCATATATACAGTAACTAAAAATAATTTAAGTCAATGTAAAGTCTTTTTATTGTTACAATTACATCACTTTTAACTACACACATCAACAAAAAGAAGGTTTGAATTTGTCATTGTTAAAAAACAAAACCCAAATCTTTTCGATTGAATAGATCTTTATTCTTACATCAATGTTGCTGTTACTACTGTTTGAGGATGTCGGGTCCCGGTTTCTTTAATTGCAAATTATAAATGGAAAAGTTCAAACCACATTTTATGTAGGTCCAAACATAAAACAAATGTGTATTTCTGAAACATTTAAAATTAACTCCTTGGAAGATGGTATTTTCAAGCTCAGAACAGTAGGATCCAGTATTCCAGGAGGACAAACAGATTTCTCAAAGTGTTTGTTGAAAACTGAGACAAAGTGAAAGGCATAAGCATCTAAGGCAGGAACCTCTGCCAGTGGAGATAGCAGATTAGTGACTATTTCTTTCTGGAAGTTGTCGATAACGAACATGTGAGTCACTAACCTGGTCTTATAGTTCAGTCCGAGCCCAGGGGGCTCGGACTGAACTATAAGATGGTTCAAGCCTGTGGGCTGCCAACGCGGGGCGGTGGTCGCCACACAGAGAGTCCCAGGTGCTGATGTATTGGTGGTTGGAGGACAGAATGGAGATCAGAACCAAGCAGTTGAAGGTAGGCAGGATCATCCAGAAGGCGATGCCAAAGCCGATAATACACAGCAACACTGACTTGGCTGCTCACCTCAGATACTTCAAAAATTTAACCTTCTGAGGTTAGTGAATATTATTTTTTTATTAGTGCAGACAACAGTTGTCAAAGAAATCAATACTTTGTTATAATCATTATTAAAAAACTTTTGCATTTACCCAAATTGCAGCAGTTCTTTAAATACAGAGGCACTCAGCCTCTCCGTGCTTAGGCTCACCTGATTAAGTCACCAATGAAAGTTTTACAAAGGGCTAATACAGTGGCAGACAAAAAAGAAAACATGTACAGCCCTCTCTTACTGAAAGGGTTAACATGGAAGTATTTAAATGTTTGCCCAAGCAGGTACATACTCTATTAAAACAATGACACCTAGACAAAGTGTTACAATGTCCACAGTTTTGCAAAAAGTAAATTACACTTTTAAGTAATATATATTTTCTAAAAGATGGATGAACTTTCTGTTAAGTTGTAAGTAGCAGACTGTACATGTATGAGATGTAAGGAATGGGAGGCGGGGCTAGATCTGTGTTTCCTTCTTCATGGTGTGGAGTGATGAGCGCGGGAGCGCATGTTGTAAACTGTTAATGGCGACCATTAAAGTGTGGATACTAACGTCAACAGTGTGATTATTGAGCCATCATTGGTAAAGTAGCAGAGGATGGTCGCTGCTGGAAATTACAAAGTTCCCCCACCGTTCGACGAGAAGACGCCTTACGAAAGTTGGAAAAATGAAATTGAAATCTGGAGACTTGTTACCGACTTGGACAAAAGGAAGCAGGCCCTGGCGGTTACCCTGTCGCTATCAGGAAGAGCGAGAGAAAGCGCGCTGGAAATCGCTGCGGAACATCTCAACGTCGATACAGGAATGAGTGTTCTTTTAGACAAGTTGGATTCAGTGTTTTTAAAAGAAGAAAAAGATCGACAGTACGAAGCTTACACGGAGTTTGACCGGATCGACAGACGCGGCGACACGTCCATGATGGATTACATTATCGAATTTGAACGACGGTACAACAAGTTACGTAAGTTCAAAATGGAACTACCGGATGCAGTGTTAGCATTCAAGCTATTAGACACCGCGGGGCTAAACGTTAAAGACAAACAGCTAGCTCTTACCGCCTGTTCCACTGTATCTTTTGACAACATGAAATCGGCTTTGAAAAGAATCTTCGGTGATAATGTCTATCCTCCACAAGAGGGCGACTCAGCCTTTTTCACCAAATACACAGGCAAGCGTGAACGGAGTTCAAACTC
>JAGKQL010002183.1:22405-37809 GCA_018398635.1 Cyprinodon brontotheroides | reverse complement strand
AATAGCATATATTGATTTAACATAAATACCTTGTGCATGTGTATATTTATTGCACCTGTATGTTCTATTCAGTGTTCTTTTCATATGAAATTCCATGGTTATAATTATTCCTAAGTGCGCAGTATCACAACTACATGTCTGACTTTTTTTTAACAAACCAAACAGTTTGAGAATAATTAGACAATTGAGGAAGTTATGGTTATTTCAGTACATGCGCCATTGAAACACAATGCTACGAATGAGCGAGCTGCCTGTGGTAAGATGGCCGTCACGTGCGGACGTCGACCCCCATTGGCCAGCAGCGCGGACGAGACATCTAGCCTTTATTATGGATATCTATGCTGACAACAGCCAGATGCATGTCTCACTCCGCCTAGCTCCGCTCACATACATCTGGGAACCCGCCATAGGAATTGCCTTTACTGAAGGCTGGGCCTTATCAAAACTCCTTGCATATGATTGGATAAGCCACTTGTCTGCCATCTTTATTGACGTGCTATTTCAACCACTCACACCGAAGCTAACCCGTGATGCTGTGAGAGGAAGAGCCATTTGGTAGATCAAGCTCTTGCCAAATCCGGTCGGGAGAAGGGCGAAAACATCGTTTCCACCAACAAAAGCCTTCAAAGTCGTTCTCTGACGTTCTTTTAATTAAACAACATCAGATAGATTGGACAACACAGAAGAAATAGCAGCATCAATGCTAACGCTTGCTTCCTCAATGCGAGCCGCCATTGTTGTTGGAATCTCACTGTCGCTTCTCCACTCCAGGACACACCCACCCTGCGTCCTGATTGGACAGACCATAAATTCGGTTGGGGAAATCACTTTCAATGAGCGGGTTCCCAGATGTATGTGAGTGGAGCTGGGCGGAGCGAGACATGCATCTGGCTGTTGTCAGGTTAAGAAAATGGATGGATGCTATATAAATTGTATAGACTTTTATTTCAATGTAATTGGTAAAAAATATTAAAAGAAAAATGGCAATGGTTACCTAATATTGGTAAGTAATGTAACATAATGAAACAAAGTAAATGTCAATCAGAGAAAATATCTAATATCTACTTAAATACTTCACTTACAGTAAATTCTACAGGGGATATAACATTTGCTTAAAATTTTTGAGTAAAGTGCAAGTTTCTACAGGTAGTTCACTTTACTTGGTAATTTTTTAATAAATCTAATCCATAACATGGATGTAATTAAATAAATTGTTATTACTTAATATCTTCTCGCGAACTGTTATGTTTAATGGAAAGTAAAATTCACTTGATACTGGCAAGTGGTGTTACTGATATTGCAGCGATAATTTTAATTAAATCATTTGAGGTGCAAATACTTACAATATTTTCAAGTAAATCTTATGAGCTGCTTTTTCAGTGTAGGTAATTGTGATGGTTTGCCAATGGAATGAGAGTATTTTTACTCTTAGAAGATAAGATAGTAGTAAAATGAACTTGAAGTGGAACAAGAACAATTGCATTTTCTTATTTAGAGATGTAAGTATCTTGTTCCATTGGCAAATGTAACACCTCCTCAATCAAATTTCAAATACGGTATTTTAAGACAAAATGAATTATTTAGATTTAGATTTTTCCAGTGTGTCTATGGCGGTGACTAAAATGGGAGCTATTATGATCACATTTAATGATCTCATTCAAGAAAATTCCATCTTTAATTCAAAGATTTATTTCATTCATTTTGTACCAAATGTTTGGTAAAAAACAACCTGAAGGTTTTTATTGAAATGATTAAAACAGGAGGCTGAGCTGCTTTTAAATGTTTAAGGTTCCAAGTCCTCTGATGAAGACAGAGCAGCAAAGTCTGGTCTTTTGCAAACCAAATGTGGTTTTCTTCATTTCCAACTTTGCGAAACTTAATGAGCAAGAACATCAACCAAAGGGATCTGACTGACTGCTTTTTTATTTATCAAGGAGTTTAGTTTGTTTTGCTCAACTTGGAGCTGAAAATGTTGTGAAAACAGCTCCAGCTTAGTGGAGGGTTCCTGTTCACTGGGCCTCACTGTCCATCGTCCCCTTAACTCCATGGCTGATCATTTCCAGCTGATCCAGGATCTGTCCACTCCTGATTAACTCCTAATATCTGGGCAGCTGCAGTGGGGACGGCTGCTTTATCAGCTGTTAGAACATCACACGCTCACTTTTGGCCTCTGCTGCCTTAATCACACATTATATGCATCTTTTCATTTCTCATAATCAGATGTTAAAATCAAGGACATTTCTTGGAACACTTCCCCCGAAAAAAACGACTGTCCCTTTAAAAAGGGACGTATCCTAATCGAAACCTAACTTTATTACAGGTAGAGCAAAGTTAACACTAGAAGTACTATGGAGGGGTCAATTGTCCTTTTTACCTAAAAGCCCTACAAGAGGGTCATTTGACCCTTTGGACCTCCTGCGGACACTCCTTTTGTTGTGGAAATGTGGCTGTTAGCAGCTCATAGCTGTCACTTGAGTCACAGAGACGCTTGAGCCTGTGTGGGGAGGCTACACAGGCTCAACTAAAAGCTTGGCCAAGGCAAGCTTTTAGACCCCGTCCACACGAAGACGAACCCTGGCCTAAACGCACAAATTTTTCACCAAACCAGCCTCTCATCCACACGAAGCCGGCGTTTCGGGGGTCTGTAAACGATCTTTTTTTTATTCAGCCTTCAGAGTGGGAAGATTTCGAAACGCCGTTTTCGCGTTTCCATCTTTAAACCGCATTTTTTTTTTTACACGCATGCGTCATAGCGTCGCCTCTACACACGCATGCGCGACCAGTATCACAACAACAATGGCGCCGTTGCTAATGCTACTCACCCTGCTGTCGGGCTTACAACAGAATCTTCTTCTTCTGGAATATCTCCAGGAAGAACAGAGCAATATCGACGACATAGTTCAGCACCTGAATTTGACTTAACCACGAAAATGGACCCGCAGGGCAACCATGTATAAATATTAGTGCCATGCCCAACATTTCGTCGCTTATTTTTGCTTTGGCACCACAGCGCCACTTACAGGCCTGGCATACATTTTGCAGCGTTTTCATGCATTCGTGTGGACGCTCACATTTATTTTACGTCTCCGTCTTTACGGCAAACGTTTTGGAAAATATCAGCGTTTCGTGTTCGTTTTGACTTCGTGTGGACGGGGCCTTAGTATAGTTTTTAGTGGATTTTTATGCATGGGCTTACCGCACCATGACATCACTGCTGGAAGATGGCAGGAGGGAGGGGCTACTATATTTGGGCTAAATGGCGCTCCCGAAGACTTCAGTGATGCGCCATGAAAATTATTTTTGCCATTTTAGAGTTAGGCTAAATACATTAAATCACAGCAAAACGTGTCTCTCTTTAGTTTTGGCACAATATATGCTTGACGGACTTTTCGCTTTCGAAGGACAAAACCCAGTTTCAGGGCTATTGTAGCTGACGCTGGGCTGAGCACAACAGCGCATCTCAAAGGGGAAAAATGCTTTGGTCACCGGCTTTCAGGGGTTTGATTTCTTCTTGAATCATCAGGGGGCGTGCAAAAGGCTTCTTTCATTTTCTTCTTTGGACATTTTTCACTCATTTTCCTGATGAAAGGCACATATAGACCTACTCTTTGGATCTTTCTGGATTCTCCCTATTTCTATCCATTTGGGTTAGGATGTTAAAATATTTCCTTGTTGTCATAAAAATGTTTTATTTCCTTTGAATATTTGGGCATTTTATTTGACATATTTTTTAATAGAGCTCTGGATTGTCATGGCATTATGAGGCAGTTTTAAAGGTTCTCTGTAATTTGCATTATCGGCCCTTATAAGGTTTTTAAAACCATTAATATTTCATGGTTGAAAATAATAAAATAATAAGTTTAGTTTTGTTCTTAAAGATGTAAAATAACCAGCATTTTTTTCTAGATCTTACTTCCTATAAATGTTGAATCATGATGAGTAAAGCTAAAAAACAAAACAAGTTTTCAACTGCCCAGTTAAATAAAGGAGATCAATGGATTTACTCAGTCGGCACTTTATTTACTTTGCAAAGTAAAGGAGAACAAGACATTCACATTCACAGCATGATGGTCTGCCAAGTTCTACCCTTAGACAAGTTGTTCCCTTGCTTTTAAGGCAGAGTCAAAACAATAACAGACACTTTGGTTAAACAGTTACCTTGAAAAATATGTGGTTTTGTCATGTGGAAAAAGTAATGTCTTGTCTATAACCATCTTCCACTCAGACATTTTGTGGCCTTGCAAGTGAGACAAACTAGCTGAGAAAAAAACATTTTTAGAGAGTACATAGAATACTTAAATATACTGAGAAGGAAAGAACAAAAATAAAAATTTCCGACAACACACCGCAGACAATCCTCCATTTTTTAATACTGGGATTGGTTATTTTTTGCTTTTTGAATTTAAAAGAGGAAGAACATGCTGCAGAGATATGGTGTTTTGTTTACTTGCCTGGCAAGTCGAGCCATCCATTTGGAGATTGCAGCTACACTTGATACAGATTCTTGCATCAATGCATTGAGAAGATTTATCAGCAGAAGAGGACAAGTTAAACAGTAATGGTCTGATAACGGAACAAACTTTGTTGGTGCTGAGAGAGAACTGAAAGAAGCTCTTGTTAATCTAGATCAGGACACAATAATGTCATTTTTGGCACAGGTGGAAATAATTAGGATTTTTAATCCAGCTGCTGCTTCTCATTTTGGTGGTGTTTGGCAGCAAATGATTCGTCTGATGAGAAAAGTACTTAAGTCAGTGCTGCGTCAGCAAATTCTTGATGATGAAGGGCTAAGTACAGTGTCCTGTGAAGCAGAAGCCATCTTAAATGACGGCACTTTTACAACCCTCCTTACCCCAAATCATCTGCTCTTGCTCCGAGGAAAGCCTTCACTTCCCCCTGGAACATTTAAGCTGGAAGATCAGTACGGAAGAAGAAGATGGAAACAAGTACAATACCTGGCTGATCTGTTTTGGAAGAGATGGGTTCGAGAATACTTACCTTTGCTTCAAGAAAGGCAGAAATGGAATGAGAAGCGGAAAAACCTTGCTGCTGGAGATATTGTGGTCATAATGGATCCTTTTGCGCCTTGAGGATCCTGGCCTCTTGGAAAGGTTCTGGAATTGTTTCCAGATAGTCGTGGTTTCGCGAGATCATTGAAATTGAAAACTAAGTCCAATATTACCGAGAGACCAATTTCAAAACTTTGCATGGTGTCTAAATGAATGTTAATGTTGCTTTTGTGTCACATATTGCCTCCTGTATTATTATTGTTTTGAGAATTGGCATATTTATATATTATGCCAATTAGGGGCCAGTGTATTGGGAACAAATATGTGTATTTTTGTTTACTTTTTTGTGTGTGATCACTACATGGGGCTGTCGGCTCCAGTATATAAACCAAGAGGTGACAGGAAAATGACAGGTGTTGAATCCGGAAGGGCATACAAGTTTTTGACTGCTGTGGCGGAGTCATTGTTATCCCTGTGGCTGTACATCCTGGAATACATGATTTGCTGCACAAAATGGTTCATCTGGCTGGAACAACTTTTATACTACAAGGAGATCGTTTGAATCACGTTTACATGCGATCAACAGGTACAACGTTATGGCAAGCCAAGAAGGTCATATTTCGCATTGAATTTCGCTGTTAAGATTGAAGTTAACCCGCAAAAAACAGCGCGCGTTCTCGAGATTACGCGGCTTTTTACGCAGATCTTTTACCAACAAGCGCGGCAGCACTGCGGCGCGTCATGATAGAAGTCGCAAGGCGCGTTGAATACGCGCGTTGTGTGTCGGTCAATACGCGCGTTAAATACGCGTTATTAATGTCACAACGCGCGTATTTAACACGCGTTTTCCTAATATGATAATGATGTCCTTCCTTCTTTTCCCACAGCCAATGCATTTGAACTGGTTGCATCCAATGGCTGATCAAGGCAGCCAGACCAAGAAAAGTTCATCACAGATCTGCTTTGTGAAAACTGCACAGAGCTCAAAGTTGCAGCATTGCCAGAATACTTTACTGCATTGCCGTTTCACAAACCTTAATGTTAGAATATATCCACTACATACACTTTGCTGTTATTTTTGAATCCATTCCATGCCTATTTTCTACGTAAAAACGTTTTGCATCGCCAAAATGATGTTTTGTATTTACCGTATTATTGTGAATGTCTATCACCACACCAGAGGTGGCGTGGTGGCTTATCATCAACGGATAGGTATATATTCTGGGTTAACCAAGCCCATTTATTTACATGCCTTTCACTGTTTTTGGATCCATTGCATTCTGTCATGCAGGTTCTAACCGTGGCAGAGGTAGTCCCACTTTTCCCCTTTATGTTCTTCTGTCTTCCTCAACCAAGCCCATTAATTAATTTATTTTTTTCTGAGAATAATCATGACATTAACCAATGAAACCTAGCCAATAGTGTCCCTGCCAAAGCTGAAAATCAAACCTATGCCTTTTTTCTCTCTTGAACCAAGAATATAATCCATAAATGTAGCCCACTTCTCTGTTGTTTTTGATCCATCGCCATTCATTCTGTCATGCAACAACTTTTACATTGTGCTAATAAAATGACAATAAAAGTACCACTTATAGAAAATGTGTCTGTCTGACTTGTTTTCTGTATGTTTCCTGTATATCGCTAACCTTTTTCCCAAGCTCATAATGCTTTCTGCAGCCACGAACAACTGCTGTTAAAATTAAATGTAACATCTAAATAACGTAGTACCTGTTTTTCTGGATACACCCCAATGGAAGGTGTTGCACCCATATACCTTGTCTCCTACTTCACAATGAAAATGTAATTAGACTCTTGCTTTGGATCTTGTTCTAGTACACATAAGTAAAGGTATTGACTAGTGGTCCAAGGGTAGTGGGAAATAGATAAATAGTTCATAATAAATAAAAAGATGAAAGAATCCAGTTCCAGTTTCTCTCTTGAAAAGAGACACACCTTGCCCATATTGTTCCATTGCTTTGGTGCAAACACCTGTTTGCTGCTCTGCCAGTAGCCTGCACTCTGCCATATGGCGCCATCTGCAGACTGAAAAATTGTATTGTAGACTTTATGTGAGAACATTTTATGTGACACGTGGTTTATATCTATATATATATATATATATGTAGCCAAGCCAGCCATATATGTAGCACTTATATATGCTGCTCTATATATAGCATAACAACAACCATATATATATATATATATATATATATATGTATAATATGTAGGAGACAGAGGAGCATGAGCTATAAGGGATCATCAAACCTCCACTGGCTCCAACTAAACAAGAGTTTTTTCTCATTGCACTAATAGCTTACTTTTTAATAAGAAATTTTCCTGTTAATTTAATTTTTTTAACAGCAGTTGCTCATGGCTGTAGAAGCATTATGGAAAAGGTTGAGGTGATATGCAGGAAAATATTCAGAAAACAAGTCAGACCGACACATTTTCTGGAAGACAAGTGTCCCCTTTATTGTCATTTTATTATTACAATATAAAAAAAAAATTTACATGAAAGAATGCATGGCGATGGATCAAAAACAGTGAAGTAGGCTACATTTATGATTATATTCTCAGAAAAAAAATAAATAAATAAATGGGCTTGGTTGGAGACAAGACAGAATATAAAGGGAAAAGTCGGACTCGAACCTGCCACGAAGCAAAACGTTTGAATTGAAGGCGGTCACTTAAGCCAAAATTAAATAAATGGGTGAAATAAGTGAAACATTCCTACTAATACCTGTAAATACAAAACATTAGTTGGCGATGTATGTTGATGCAAAACGTTTTTACATGAAAATAGGCATGGAATGGATTCAAAATAACAGCAAAGTGTATGTAGTGGATTTATTCCTAACATTAAGGTTTGTGAAACGGCAATGCAGTGAATTCTGGCAATGCTGCAACATTGAGCTCTGTGCAGTTTTCCACAAAGCAGATCTGTGATGAACTTTCTTGGTCTGGCTGCCTTGATCAGCCATTGGATGCAACCAGTTCAAATGCATTGGCTGTGGGAAAAGAAGGAAGAACATCATTATCATATTAGGAAAACGCTCGTTAAATACGCGCGTTCTGACCGACACAACGCGCGTATTTAACGCGCGTTCTGACCGAGACAACGCGCGTATTCAACGCGCGTCTTGCGGTTCTATCATGACGCGCGTAAAAGGCGGCGCTATGGCAAGCCACAACGCGCGTATTTAACGCGCGTTCTGACCGACACAACGCGCGTTGAATACGCGCATCTTCGCGGTACTATCATGACGCAGCGTAAAAGCGGCGCGATGGTAAAAACGGCGTAAGCGGCGTAATCACCAGGAGAACAGCGTGTTTTTGCGGGTTAACTTCATTCTTAACGCGAGAATTCAATGCGACGAAGTACAAATACTTTGTTACTGTACTCAAGTACACTTTTTAGGTATCTATACCTTACTCCATTACTTGTTTTTCCTCCTACTTCTGACTTCTAATCATTACATTTTCACACAAGTATCTGTGCTTTCTATTCCTCACATTTTTAAAACACACTTTAATCGTTACTCTTGGCTTCAGTTTAATGCAGAGGTCACGGATTAGCGGACCGTGGTCCGGATCCTGACCTACCTGCTGGGTAATCTGAACCCAACCTGATTTAAAGAATTTATAAATTACTACATGTTGTCTGACAACAGTGTCTAAACGTCCCTTGCGCCACTTCTGTTACTGCGAAATCCCACGTCCTCCGTCTCCGCCCCACAGCGCTCCGCTCCGCAGCCCTCCAGACCTCCTGCGCAAAGCAAAGCCTACAGCCTCCGCTGTTCCTCCCGTGTTGCTGCTCTCCGACTTATCCTCGGAGGTCGAGGAGAGCATGCGCGATATTATCATTAAATTCGTTGGAGCAAAACATGCAGAAATGAACGCTTAATTTGATATGACATGAGCCATCTCTCCTCCTCCCTTGGGTTTTTTTTTCCTCCCCACAACCACTATTGAACATTTTTCCTTTAGATAAACTTTACATGCACAAGTGCACCCTCACAAACAACTACAGGTGCTTGGTTCCAGGTAATCAGAGATTCACTTCCATACAGAAACCCCATATTCTTACCTTTAGCTACCACAGCATACATGACACATTAAATAATACTGCTTAAACTTCAGCGATAGTATCAAGGTGTTACTTTATTGTATATCTCGTACCATGTCCGTTGGTTTTGCTGTTTCTTTTACATCTCTTTGCAGGTGATGAAGCAGACTGAAGTTTTTTTTATCATTATCTCCCTTTTATCTCCTCTTTCTTTCATCTTTTCTCCTTTTTTTTCAGTTTTTCCTCTTCTGTTTTTCTTACATTGCAATGTCCATAATCTGTAAAACTCCCTGTATAATTATAATAAAGCAATTTATATGCATGAAACAAGCCGAACACTTAGGTTGCTCCACTTGTGAAAGTAAAATCTGCTGGGCCCTTTTTGACATCAAGACAATTTTTCTTATTTCCACATTGCCAGAAAGGACACTGTTAAAAATAAAAATAAAATAAGAATAACAAAAGACTCAACGAAAGGAAGTGATCACTTTTATATCTGCAAAAGACGTCTGCTTCACTTGTAATTGCTACTGCTAAGTAGCAATTACTAAGTTCGGAATGGTACCCAGGCTACCTCAATATATGAGCAAGTTAGTGTTTTGAGGAAACTAGCAAATACTGCTTGGAAACAGAAAAAAAGAATGAGATCTGGTTCAAGAAGTGAAGAACCAATTATATTGTGAGACATACGAGGTTAGTTATACTTTAGATTATGTTAGATGATTCTACGAGAAGAATATAATGAAAACTGTTTACTGCACTGAAGATTAATATAGAAACAGATAAGAATTCAAAATGCAGATGACTAAAAGCTTAAAACACCAACACCCAAATAAAGTACATTAATACTTACTCAAATATCTTTGTGTTTCAAAATACTTTTTTTCCATTTCTCTCCACTTGATCCAGGGAGACAGGAAACACTCGGCATTCTTGTCTGATTAAACAACATCTGTGCACTGCCAAAAACTCATTCAAAGCCCACAGGAATAGACCCTTTTTATTTTTTCCATCTTGGCAAAGAACTAGGGATAATTCAAGTCAGAGTGGACACACATAACTTGAAAACATTCTGCAGCTTCTGGTAAGGAAAAGATGTTCACCTATTGTGGATTGGTGCTGCTGTTGACAGTAGAAGCATAATTTGGCAGAGTAGGACAAACAACACTGAAATGTGTGTGCGAAACTTAATCCTAATGCTTATGAATATCCAAGAGGAATCGTAACATTCTTAAAAAGGTGAAATTGCTAGCCAGCGGTATGGAGCCAGATAATATCTGACAACAGGATATGCATTATAATAAGAAATAGTTAAAATTTATCCATGCAAGGATTCAACAGCAGGGATTTGTTTCATTTAAAAATCAGACTTTGGACCAAAAAGATGAAAAGTTAATGATTTCTGTTTCCAATACGTAATGACGATTGTCACACATTGTCACACATTGTACATTTCTAACAGTAGATTACTGAATAAAAGAACAGGGTGTCAGGATTTGGTTGTGGTTTGTAGACAAATGTACAGCTGCAGGGAGGCAGAGGTGAATTTCTTGATGATTTAATGAAAGATAAAACAACTGAGGCAGGAATCCAAAAATCCAAAAATCAAACATGAAAATAGTCCAAACAAACCGGAAACCATGAAGACATTAGGGGAAAAAACAATCTCAACCAGGAAGGCTCAGAGAGACGGAGCTGGGGGAAGTTAGATGAGGAACCAGCAGTGAGGAACTGCACAAAGAGTGTATTTATGGGAGACTGAACAAAGAGTGGACTAACGAGCAGATTTGGAACAGGTCTGAACAGAGCAGACAGGAAAGGAGCTAGGGAAAAGGGAGAATTCAAGAGGGCAGCAGAGGGCAACAAATAAAAACCTGAAAACTAAAAAATAACCAGAATACACAACAAAATAAGAATTAAACCATTAAAATTAGAAAACATGGAGCAAAGTAAAACTTAATACTCAAAAGAAAACTTAACAGAACCAAGACTGTGACAACATCATAAAAAGTAACTCAGTTATCTTTTTGGAGAAGTAACTGGTAACTATAAGTAGTTACTTTTTTAAGTAGCTTGCCCAACATTATTGATAATACAAATTAAAGACAACATTTAAAACTGCCTAATAATGCCATGACAATTCAGAGGTTCATTGAAAAAAGTACATTTTGTTAAAAATTCAAAGAAAATAGAGAAAACATATTTCTGACAATCAGAAAATGTTTCCATGCTAACTGGATTGATAGAAGAAAAGGAACTACAGTGCAATGGGAAAGTAATCAGCCCCTTTGAAGTTTTTGACCTTTTGCCATATTTCAACCTTCAAACACAAGGATGTAAAAATTTACTTTACTGTGAACAATTAAAAAGTGAGACACAATCATGAAGTGGAACGAAATTTATTAGATATTTCAAACTCTTAGAATTAAAAACTGACGATGACATGACACCGCAGAGATCAACAACCTTGGTGGAAGACTCTCTCCATAAGACAACAATCAGTTTTATACGGCACACATCTGGTCTTTATGGTAGAGTGACAAAAAGAAAACTATTTCTTAAAGATATTGGTTTAAAGTTTTCAATAGTCCACCTGGAAACATGTGGAAGACGGTACTCTGGTTAAATGAATCCAAAATCCAAGTTTCGGCAACAATGCAAAACTTTATTGTGAGGGATTTACCACCTCAAATAGGTATTGTACATTTTCTGTCTTTTAAAAAAATGAGTAATTTGGGGAAGGTTTAAGTCTTTGTCTTTACTGATGCAACTTTAAGAACTTTTTTTTTTGTTCTCACCACTCTCTTTTTCTTTGAGGTCACCTGGTCAGATGTTGCCATGGAAGCGCGCCCATGAGCAGTGCTGACAAGGAACCTGGTGTTTCCAATAAGCCTCACAAGGGAAATCCATACTGACTGTGAGGGAGGGGAGATGTTTTGTTTGGATTTTGAGTATTGTTTAGCATCAATTTGTTAAAGTTAGTTGTAAATGTTTTTTGGTTTGTTTGTGTTTTTCCCTCTAGAGGTTTAATTTAGTTGATTGTTTCCCAAATATGAAATGTAAATGTTTCCACCACTTTTTTTATTAGAGACGGTACAGGCAGGTGCTTTAGAGCTGGGTTATTTAAATGTGGGTGTGTCTTTTTTGAGTGTGTTTTCTAGTGGGATAGAAGAAAGTAGAACCCCTTCTCCTCTGCTTTGAAATGTAAGATTTTTTTTTTTTTTTTTTTTTTTTTTTGCAAATACATATATAAAACAGTTTTTGGATCCGGGCATTTTTTTTGTTGGGTTTTTTGCACCTCACTGGTCATTTTACCGGTAAGTCCACAAGGTGTCTACCTCTGTATACAAACCTTACAGTTATGTTTGCCGTAAAGCAACACAGCTCGTCACTCTGAACACACCTTCCTCACTGTCAAACATGGTGGTGGCAACATCATGGTTTGGGCCTCCTTTATTTCAGCAGGGGCAGGGAAGATGGTCAAAATGGATGGGAGAATGGATGGAGCTGAATACAGGATCATTCTGGAAGAAAACCTGTTGGAGTCTGCAAATACCCAATACTGGGACGGAGATTTATCTTCCAACAAGACAATGATCCAAAACATAAAGCAAAATCTATAATAGAATGGTTTATAAATAAACACACAATTCCAGACCTGAATGTAATTGAATTGAATTTGTGGAAATAACTGAAAACTGCTGTTCACAAATGCTCTCCTTCTAACCTCATTGAGCTTGAGTTGTTTTGTAGGAAAAATGGGCCAAAGCTTGTGTTGTTGTTGTGCATCAGCTACAAAATCCTCCTCCTCACTTACAAAGCACTTCATTCTCTGGCACCCAAGTACATCACTAACCTTCTTCACCCGCTTTCTCAGTCACGGTCCCTGCGCTCCACCAGCAAGAACTTACTTTCCATCCCCCGTACCAGACTCAAGACCTTTGGCGACAGGGCTTTCTGTGCAGTGGCCCCGGCTCTTTGGAATGCCCTCCCCCCTCCTATCCGTTCCGCAACTTCCCTGACACAGTTCCAAAAGCACCTTAAAACACACCTTTTCTCTCTTTTCTACCCTTCCAAACCCCCTCCCTGTCCCTACCCCCTTACTTCACCTCTTGTAAAGCGACCTTGGGTGTCCTGAAAGGCGCTATATAAATCAAAGTTATTATTATTATTATTATTATTGTTGTTCAGCCACATCTATTTTATAAATTGTGGAGATCAGAGACAACTGAAACCAGATGATGCAGTGATAGCAAATAGGTGCTGAGTGCAGCACAGACACAGAGCTGAGCAGCAAAGATAGATTGGTGGACAAGCACAGCTGACAGAAGAGCTCAATTCAGGTGACCAGAAGTTAGGAACCATTAAAAGGGAAGATTAAGAAAATAAAACAAAATTAATATACATACAAACCTACACCCCAACAATAAACTACAGGCCCAAAATAATATTTACCTAAGTAACGGGTAGAAGAAAACAGTAATGTTACTGTATTCAAAATCCAGCAAAAATATGTGCTATAGTAATCCTGAGATGAGTGGTTTTTAGCACCCTCTACTGGTGAGCTATAAAACTGACTGGAAACACTGAAACTTGCCACAGTCTGTTAAGCTCCATCCTGTGATTAGTCATTTAGTCTGGTTTTCCTCTGAAAAGTGTCATAAAATGTTTCTTAAAACCTGACTTGAGTTTTCTAATAAAATGTACGGTCATGTATCTCGGTTGGGCACATTAACTCACTGTACTTGACCCATATGCAAAGAACACACAAGGAGCTGGATGATTTCAGAACAAAATGTTTTTATTTTCCTTTTTATACTGATAGTAAACAAAGAAGGAATGAACATCGTTACAGAGGAGCAACTGGACCTGGATCATTTTTGAACCGAGGGCAGAGAAGGGGAGAGGTTTACAGAAAGTTTAGACTCAGGCTGAGAACTTGATTCAGGCTAGAGCTTACTAAATAAGCAGGGTGTTTCCTCCAGGGAGGACTTAAGTTCGGGGCTGAACGTTTTCTCGGTGATTGCTGGTGGGCGAGTCATTGGAGGGCAGGCAGGTCTTTCCAGATTGTTGGCAGAGAGAAAGGTTTGTCCACAAGGATCTTCAGCAGAGGTTTTCTTTGGGCTCGGTTCAGGAAGTGAGTTCCTCTGAGAAAGCTTCTCTCAAAAATACAAGAGGTTGCCTGCCAAAAAACACATAGGAAACAGGTTCAGGTTTAAAGAATCTTAGAAGACTCTTTAGCTTGGAGTGGGGCTTTGAGTACCAGTAATGATTAACACTCAAGTGCTGGAGATCTGGCTGACCGCTCCTCTTATACTGGAGAAGATTAAGCTGGTTGAACACAGGTGCCCTCGAAACAGACTGCAGCCTAATGGCTCCACCTAAAGAGAAAAAATGGCATGAAATAGTCATTGTTGGTTTCCAAAAAGTAATTAAGGCCTCTGTCTTGCCAGTAAAGAGTTCAGTATAGGTTCAAATAACTTAAGAGAAATATATATTTCAGGTTTAAGACCAATTTATCCACTCTATTGCATCTTAGAATTAGGGTTTTTCATTTGCATCATGGTATGGGTATTAGCCTGATCAGTTTAATAGGAAAATATCTAGTGGGCTGACTTAAATACATAATTCCTCCTTAAAAAAGCATGTTAGGGGTATTAAAGGAGAAGTTCGGTTTTTTACACTTTAAGCCCATTTTCTGTAGTGTCCAGGATGAAATCGAATGATCGACGCCAAAAGTTTGACAATTGGTCCTGTTCTGCTTTTGTCATTTAGAATCACCCCCTGGCTGCTTTAGAATGGCTAGCATAGAGCATGTCCGATAATGTCCTTAAAACAACCTTAAACGTTCTTTTTTTAAATATGCTACTCACCGTGGTCGTCAAGCTGTTCAATGATCGTTCCAAAAAAGTTTTTGTAAGAAAAACGCCCTGTAGTGTTTTATTTAGCATTTTGTAAAATCCCATTGAGTTCTGTAGGAATAGTCAATATTCCGCTGCCACCGAAACGAAAAATGGGGCCTGTTTACACACAATTGTAGTCTTTAAACTTCACTCTGTGGCCTCGGCGCCGAGAATCAAAGAATCCACCTTCATTCCATTTTCAGAGTTTTTAAAGTGTTTAACAGAGACGTTAGCACCTCGGCGTCGGAGTACGCAGAGTGAAGCTTAAAGACTACAACTGTGTAAACAGGCCCCATTTCCGTTTCCGGTGGCAGGGGAATATTGACTATTCCAACAGGGCTTCATTGGGATTTACAGTACTAAATAAAACACTACAGGAACGTTTTTTTGGGGGGATTCTGCATGAGCCAAAAAGCAGAGACAGGA
>JAGKQL010002182.1:0-38364 GCA_018398635.1 Cyprinodon brontotheroides | reverse complement strand
ATGTTATTCGCATTTTTTTGGCTTTATCCTTTCCAACAAAAAAAAAAGGCGTCGCGCAGGTAGCTCCCTTTCCTTATGAGCCGTCCTCACCAACTTTCAACACAAAGTTACACCCTTGGCCTTGCACACAACGCCTTAGCAGGTGCACTGAAATCTGGCGCGGCGCATTGCGCGCGTATTATCTTCTAGGGCTAAGCTACCCAGCCTTTAAACCTAGAGACGCTTCCTATGCGAGTAATATTTATACAACAACCAAACCGGAAAACCCCTAGAAGAAGAAACCAAATAGAAAAGATGGTTCAGTCAAATTCAAGGTGATGAACTTTATGTCGTGCTATATTTCTCTGTTCTTCCTGGAGATATTCAGAAGAAGGAGACTCTGTTGTAAGCCCGACAGCGGGGCGAGTAGCATGAGCAGCAACTTATTCAACACACAGTACGGCTGCATTGTTGTTGTGATACTGGCCAATGCGGCATGCGTGTTTAGGCGGCGCTGGCGCGGGGCGTGTAAGAAAATAAATGCGGTTAAGAGCTTAAAAGATGGAACAGCGTAGCGGCGTTCAAATCTTCCCACTTTGAAACGTAAAAAAGATCCTTTACAGACCCCGAAGCATGACTTTGTATGGATGAGAAATTTCCAGTTTGGTGAAAAGGCCCCGTGCATTTAGGCCAGCGTTTGACTTCGTGTGGACGGGGGCCTTAGAATGGTCCAGACACAACAATCAACACTACTCACACATACTTCTCAACTATAGCTGTATATAATCTGTAAATATTTTTATCTGCTATTATCTGTCCTTATTTATCCTCTATTATAACCCCCCCCAAATATATATATATAATCCATATCCTAACTTCCTGTATAATCTGTACATAGCTTCCATAATTCTTGTTTATAGCCTCTTACAATTACTCTCTTTTATATATATACTATTTATAGGCCATACATACATAGTCTCTGTACACATGTAAGTTCATCCTGCATAGCACCTTCGGTTAAATGCAGAGAATACATTTTTGTTGCTTTGTGCTTGTGACAGTGTAATGACAATAAAAGTTGAATTCTATTCTATTCTATTCTATTCTATTCTATTCTATTCTATTCTATTCCTATTCTATTCAAAAAGAGCCAACCAGAATCTACTGCTTTATTGCTGTTCAGATTCCCCATTCTGTCTGACTGAGGCCCCCCAAAATATAGAATAATGCTTTAATCTCTTATAAAAAAATAATAAAATAATACTGCATTGTACATCTCCAGTGGATTAAGTTTGGACCTGTTTTAGAACCAAAAAAAAAAAGAGAAGGTATTATTTTTCTGGCAGAAAAAGAAAAAGTAAGGGAAATATTCAGGTAAAAGTTCTAAGGTAAAGCTTTACCGAGATTCACAAAATTATTTTAAACTATTTGCCACAAGGCCCCATATATTTAGGCCTTAAACAAAATCCTATACTATCTGAGTGAGACACCCCTTCAGTTTTTACACTGGATTTTCACAAAAATAGTCACATCCAGCCATTAAATATAGAAAGTATCACTTCAAGCAGCAAACAGATGGGACAGGTGGAAACTTTTAGTTAAGTGACAAAGAGAATTCAAAATGGGTTTCAGTGAAACATGTTTTATCGCCTTATATTACGTCACCAGGGATGGGGGGGGATGGTCATTTTCTAACAAGATTTAGTACAACCTGTTGCTATCAAACAGCAAATTTAATCCACACTGATAAGTATCCACCCCACCAAAAAATGAAAAGAAACTGTTCAAAAAACAATCAAGAAAAAGTATTTTAATCTTAAATGTATTTATTTGTTAAAAACATAACAGTTCATATTATGACACTGCATACGTGTGACGGTGTTTTGTGTCAAATTGGGTTTTTTGGTTATGTTTAACTTGAAGTTTGTGCGGTTTTCGAGGCTGTTTAAGCGTTGTTTTTCTGACTTCACTCAGGAAATACCCGAGAGCAGGACCAACAAAGGAAATGGGAGGAGAAACACCAACCTACGTCAACGCTGTGGCAACAGGCGCAGATGTCTTTGCTTCTCGGTCGCTTATTGGTCGGTCCTCTCAACCTCTCGCGACGCGATTGGTTAGAACTTTCAGAACAAGGAATACATATATGCGCTGCAGATTCCATTTTGTTGCAGTTCAGTGTCGGGAGGGAGAAGTGGCGCCTTTACGGCCACTAGTAACAACATTTAAGCTTCGAGAGTGACGGATTTGTAGGAAATATAGCTTTGCTGTGCTTCCTACATTGTCTGCCGAAGGGAATCCGAGGCTACCTATACATATATACATATTATTTGACGAAAGGCTTCAACAACAAAGCCTGAAGAAGTCGGTAAGGGAAACTTGTTTTTTTATGCGGTCGCCATATTGAATTAGCTTTCTTTGTTTTGGTTCGGTTCCAAAGTTACTCTTAAATGCACTTAAATATAATGGTGTTTGTATTTATCAGTTAATAACAGTACGTTTTAAATTAAAATGTGATTTAAGTTTTAATTTTTTTTCTATAAAAACAAATTATTTACAATTGATCTTTAAACTGTATTATTATGTTAGATCTTGTAAGGTTTTGGCAAATTACATGTTTACGGTATTTAACGTGTAATTGAAAAAAGAAAAAAAAGAAAGGAGGAATGGTGCTCGATGCATTGTCTTCTGATGACGCATCTCTTGGCGAAACTCTCCACAAAAGCCTCTAAGCATCGCTTTACGAGCCGCAGCTATATTTACTATTATTTACCTAATTGTTTTATTTTGACGCAGTTTAATGAGAAACGAATTTTTTTTTCAGCCGCGGCTTCTTTGAGACC
Organism: Cyprinodon brontotheroides; assembly: GCA_018398635.1. NCBI lineage: Eukaryota > Metazoa > Chordata > Actinopteri > Cyprinodontiformes > Cyprinodontidae > Cyprinodon > Cyprinodon brontotheroides. The sequence goes on along the minus strand of JAGKQL010002182.1, from coordinate 35,545 downwards.
GTGCGCCGAGGTGAATTGATGTTCAACTCGGTTCACGGCAAAACAAAGATCATTGGCATACAGGAACTCAGACCTTGCTGGACTCACAAGTGCATGCGAATAGACAGAGAACTACTTTTCAGGACCTGGGGACCGATTGGTGAAAAGATTAAAAGCAAGATCTCGTCGTCTTCAGCCTAACAACAAAGAGGTGAGCTGGGGGCTTTGGCTCATTGGTCTGTCTGGGTGTGGGGGTGTTGGAGCGGTGGCCCTGGATATCTGCCTTTCCTGCACACGTAGCTCTGCTGCTGCTGGTGCTGTTGTTGTTTTTTTCCGTTCTATGGATAGGCTATTCCCCCTCATATGCTGAATTTTCTAAATTTCTTTAAATTTGAAAAGATTCAGCATAGGGTCGCAATCACATTTTGTTGCGTATTCGTCATAATTCTGTTTTTTTTATGAATATTGTAGACATTCAGACCTTTTTTTATTTCAGATTTCAAAGAAATTTCCACTACGGCCAGCTGATATTTAATAAAAGAAAAGCAATGGCTGTGAAGACACGACAAAATATGCATATGAAGTACAACACATCATTGCCTAATGCACTGTACGTAATCGGTTTATTATGATTTGAATTGACGCTCTGGATTTACCCATAATTCCTCGAATTATAAAAATAAAATATACTCAAGTACATTGTTTTTTTAATAGCTTTTGCTATTGGAGTCGTGTTTAAAGCGACTCACCACCATGCTTAAAATCTGCCATGTGTTGTAGTCTAGTATCGTGGTGAGTTTGAAGAGGAATTTTTGCACCAGTGACATCTGCAAAGAAAATTGTTCCGGTTCCATTACCCTGATAGGGGCCAACAAGGTCTCAGAAAGGACGGCCCCTAAGCACCGGTGTCTGCTTAGCTTATTAGTTACGCTTACGGTGCTCTAATGCTTGCTACCCCGCACACGTAAAATGCAGCGTGTGTTTTTCCAAATAAATTTAATTGAAGTGACTATATGATCTCATCCTTAGGTGACAGGTAATACAGAAACATGGGAGGTGGAGAGAGGGTAAACGGTCCAATTTCCCACCCCGAACGCCCCAAGAAAAGCCACCAGTTCGGCAAGGCCAAGCAGAGGAGCCGCGACCAGAGTGGAGCGGCAGCCGTAGTAGTGTCTATGGGAGGGGCGGGGGGGCCTTCATCATCATGGTCACCGCCGGAACGACAAGGGCACCACCTACCACAGGTCTCCGGAGGCACGGCAGGCCGCGTCTGCGGAGAAGAATGCTTCTATCCGTTTGACCACCACCTATGATCAGAACTGGGAGGGTGCAGTGTCTCACCTTAATACGCTGCTAGCAGCTCAGGGTAGCCCGAGTTATGCAGGGCCTAAGTTCAGTGAGCCCCCCTCACCCAGTGTGTTGCCCAAACCCCCCAGTCATTGGGTGTCTTTCCCTATGGGATCCTGTGATCACAGGGAGATGATGGCCTTCCAGCTAAAGAGCCTCCTGAAAGTGCAGGCTTAAGATCGAAACATCCACCTCAAATTTATATCGAGCCAATGTACTGCGACTCTCTTTAGGTATTTGCCTTTCGAGCTGCCATGTGGTTGTAATATTCTTGTCATTTTTGGCTTAAAACCTCTTAAAGTTGGGTATATAATACTGTTGATGAATTAAAAACAACAGCTATAAAAGATATTACAGCCACTTAGCGGTGCTGGTTGGTAATGCCTTAAGTAGAGCCAGTTTCTTTAAGTGATGACTGGATCCGTTTTTTTTTTAAACTTCTGTTTTGTTTTGTTCTTTTTTAGTGTTGGCTGTTAACGCAGGCTGAGTGTCCTTTTTCCTCAAATAGGGGTTTTATTGTAGGTCAGGTAAAATGCATCACCTTTATGGTCCATTTCTGTGGACGGACACTTTATTTCCACATGTTTTGAAGTTGAACCTTTGGAGTGAGTTCCGAAGATTCAGGTGCTAAAGCAGGTTCACATTTGTAGCATTTTTTTAAAGCCCCCCCCCTCCCCAGATTCCTAGATATCACTTTCCTTGTTTGGAATGGAAAAAGGCACTCGACTGCAGTTCTGCAGGAAAAAGCTATTTTATTTGACACGCTATTAGCCATGTGGGGACAAACTGAAAGACTGACCTCAAGGTGAATAAAGACCATAGCACAAAGACTGGCGGTAAACTAGCTTCCTGTACTTTTCTTTTCTTTTGGCGCTGTTGGCACACATGCATCTATAGGAGTTGAGTGTCCAAAGCCTGCTCCACTCTATCGCTTTTATTATTTTGTACAAGTCCTTTTGTTGCGATTGAAAGCACTGTGTAACCGGCAATGTTTTGCTGCATATTTTTCACACCCTCTGTGTGGTCAATAACTTCCACACTCTTTGTACTTTTGCCTCAGTGGTGAGTGGACATTTCATACGCTGTTCATCTTTGCAATCAGTACTGTTACTACCCTCAGTGTCTCTGTCACTGGCTGCAGTGGTGCAGCAGCTGTAACACGCGGAAGAGGTGTACACCAAAACGTGCTCACACCGTGAGGCTGCAGCCATTGCCGTGCTGAAGTGAGAGAACGGAGGTGCTTTAACTTCCCAGCGATGGTTGCCAAGGGGTCTCTGCATGAGACGAATGCGGATGTTTGTTTACAAATCCTCTCTTACTGACCATCAATCATCGGCGCGCTTGTTTACTATTGCGCTGCCTGTTTGCCACCTCTTGCACTGTAATCTGACTTACCTAAATGGGTTCGGGATACTCTATTGAAATGATGGAAATGCAATGGACTATCTTTATGAATACTGTTGTGAGTTTTGGTCCTCTGTTGAGACTCTTTTTGTTTGTTTTTTTGTTTTGTTTTTCCCTTTTGCAGAGTTGAAGCTGTTTTATGGCCAGCATAAGAAAATAAAAAACAAAGCGTAATTGTTATTGTGGTCAGGAGCCATGTATATAATGAAATGTAAAAAAGTTCTTGTAGTATATGCGCATTTACAAGGCCACCTTTGATGCCCGTCTGACAAAAGTATTTTTAGTAATAACACTGAATGTATAAGACATGCAAAGGAAATGTCTTAACTTCAATGCTGAAGAATATTTTGTTAAAAAGCGTACTTTCGCCTATAGCATATGCCGCCCCTACACTGTTATCTTTTACGAGAGATCTTGCACGTTTTTATTGTTTTATATGACACAGTGTAGATCAAAAGATGCTAGATGCAAATGAAATTAAAAGACAAAAAATAATTGGCTTAAAGGAGACTTTCTTATGTATGGATTTGAAGTTTTGAATCAACTTGACTGTTTCTGATCTAAATTCAGTTGACAAATGTGCCTAAGTTTAACTCCTGTATTTTGTTAACGATTTCCAATTAACTTGTTGTTTTTAGCTTTCAGGTGATCTTCCGCCACCTGAAAGTTAAACTCTACTCAGTTTCTTAATTTACAGAATTTCACTTTTTGGTTTTTCTTGTTTTTTTTCCCAGTCAAATTGCAAAAGAAAGTCTCCATATTCTAAATTGCAACAGACTAAAACAATTGGCTTCCCTAATTTTGTTTCCCCTTGATATGTCACCAACATTTATAGATGTGCCCTGTTAACAATTGGTTTAATTGATGTCCAAAATGAAAAAGAATGTGTTCTTAATTTGACAACAAAGTACCATAAAAATAAAATAAATCCCTCCCCTCCCCCATATGTGTCTGGGAATCCTTATTTCTGTCTGGTTTGTAACTGCTTTTATTATTAGCTCAGTGGAAAATTGTTCTTTTAGTTAAATTATTCTAACTTCAGTTTGAAGAAAAAATCTGACATTTTAATATTTTTCAACATTTCTTTGTTTTTTTTTTTCACTTTACTATTTCAGACCTCAGGAAAAAAATGGCCTAACAGATGATGCATCTGGATTAAAAAGATACTGTAATGGGTTATGGTACAATAAATAACCTAGACAAATGTGTTAGGTGAAGCCTTTTGGATAAACATCTGAACAAAACAGGGACGCTATTTTCTTAAGACTCTTAAGGTAAACAATATATAGTTTGTAGTCCATTGATGTCGGCACATACAGAATAAAATGAAGCTAAAAAACTTTAGTGGCCAAAAATACCTCCTGTCACTAAAAAAATCAGTAAAGTAAATGTATATTTACAGCAAATGTGAATTGGAATTTACTAGTCTACAATTAAATGGTAAAACCAAACCAATTTTAAATGCCTTCCAATGCATTCTAGTCATACAGGCAGATCAGACACAGAGTATCATTGAAAAGTTATGTTCTCAGGAGGTCAATTCACTAAGCTAATACTAGTTTATTACAAAAATGTTTTTTATGAGAAGATTGGCTTTATGGAAAATTCGTTAATTACCTGTTGAATATTTTTAAGTGGTTAGTCTGCCTCTTTATGTCTTAACCTCCATTGAAATTTTACTAAGGATGAGGGTATCAGTGGAAATTAAGTGCTCTAAACTACTGTCCTTTATTCCATGCAACAATATTAAAACAGTTAAACCTTTATAAATCTGTCATATCACCTCTCTTAGAGAAAAATTGCAGTGCAATTAATAGTCAAGGAGACATTTTAGAGCTTTTGCAAATCAAATCTAAATATCAATCTCTATTGTACACCACTATCAAGTGCTTTACCGTATAATCAGTAACTCACCTATTATGATTTGCACTGGAACCGAAATAACAAATTGTAAGTCTCTTGGAACAACTGCATTTTTCTCTATCTTCTATCTAAAAATTGAAATATTGCAGTTTTAGCTTCAGCCATACTAATCACATATAATACTATCACAATTTTTAATCTGGTATATCTGAGGCTTCCAGCAAATGGCTCTTTTACTAACATGTGTAACAATAAAATATTTGCTTGGAATCTTTTGTCCGGTGCCCCCATGTAAAGAACAAACAACAACAACAAAAACAATCAGTGCAGTAAAATGTATTTCTATGATCCCTACAGAAACAAAAACATTGCCTGTAACAAAAAGATGGTGCATAGTAAGTATGGTAAAGCACCTTCATTATAAATTGTCACCTTAGACAAGAAGATGTATCTAGAGTGAATAACCTAATTTATTGGAGGTCTAGATTACAGATGTCAGCAGTGTCAATGCAGATAGGGAATTCGAGGTTACCTGAGAACATTTTAACAATTAAATCTAAACAAATACATTTGTTTAGACAGTTTATATATACAATTTAGATATATTAATATATGATATTGATATATTATAATGCAATACAGTTTAGACAATAATCACACTGTCCTATAGTCTACCTTCCTACGTTTAAAAGGTATGGTATACATTCTAAATTTCTAAAAACAGACAAAAAGTCCCTGAACTCTGACACTCTAGAAAATATTTTTGATGTAAAGGTACAAAAATAGAGCTGCAGTATCAGTCCTCACACCTATTAGAAACAGTCTTCTCTCCCAAGGCACGGGTGGTGGCAGCTTCCAGCAGGAGGTTTGCAGATGTAGAGGGGAACTCTAAAAGCAGGAAACTGCATCACAGGAAGCCCTCCTTTCCACCCTCAAACTATAACTCCTACATGGCAGCAAACGACACGTTGATGTTTTTCTTAAAACTGTTCTGATCATCAAGCGGCAAGATTTAAATGCCATGAAGTGCTTTTAGATTAAAAAACAGGGTGTTTGGTCACAAAGCGAACCTGACAGAGAGGCAGGTACGACATTTTGCGCGTGTCTGATATGTGTGCTGAAGCAAATGAGACACATTGTCCCAGCTTTCTACTGCTGTGAATATAGCACGAAATATCTACCAGATATTGACCTGAATGTGGTTAATGGTCATCTCAGGTTCAAAAACTAAACCAAAGCAGCAATATTTTTAAAAGACATTCAATGCAAAACAGTAAAACATCAAAAGGGGCTTGTTTTTACATTATATTCAGCTCAGGGCCACTGTGACCTATGAAAATATCCTGAATTACAATTTGTTTAAGGAAAAATCCAGTTTATTTTGTTGATCTTATGCATTTAAAAAGTAGTTCATATAATGTATAAACTATTGTTCTGCAAACTACATAAAGAAACATAGGGCCGGATCTGCTATCAAAGGTTTGCGTGTATAAAAAACGTGAGCTATTTTTTGACCGCGCACGCCTAAAAATCGTGCCAAATCTGACCTATCAACAGCAAGCGTTAAAAGATTTTGGTCTTTAAAGCGTGCTAAATAGCTTCTCTTATCCATTCTCTAGTACTTTTTCTGCAATGAAGTCATGCAAGAGAAGCGTTTACACGTAAAAGTGCGTCTTGTGGGAGGGGAGAACATGTAAATATATTAATTCTAGCACTCGCGAAGTGATTTTATCAGACCCTAAAAGCTACCTTGTTAACGGTACCCCACTCTATATTTAACGCGTTTCAAAGCACAGCAAAATGGTCTGTATGCGTGAATTGCGCAAGCATTACGGTGCGCGCGTTGGCTGTAGTAAAGAGGGAGACACGGAAATGAAGGCGCGATAATTTCAAGAGAATTTACTTTTTCATTCCTATGTGAATATTTTGAATCTACGACGAAACGACCATCATAAACATTACGTCAGTTTATGCAGTACCGCCATTTTGGAGAGCTGTTGGGGAACTCCGAACGGATTTGAGCCAGCCACAGTGAGTGACCCACGCCAAATAATTGTAGATATCATCACAAAACTCCTGCAACATTTCGCACCTTTTTGCATCTGTCATCTCCACCCTACGCTGCAGCGAGAGCTGCGCCGTCCCTAATGCCTAAAACGCAGAAGTGCTCTCCGACGTACTGCATCCTTAACGATAGAACCCCAACCTCTACGCCTGTGGAGCAACTTGCCAATGCTGTGGGATTCGCTTTTTTTTTTTTTACTGCAGTGAAGGAGAAATTCAGCCACACACATGTACCACTAGGGAATCAGCAAGGACATATGTTTTTCTTATATATATATATATATATATATATATATATATATATATATATATAGAGTATATATATATATATATATACATATATATATATATTTTATTTTTTTTGGTAGCGGTGGGGGTGTCACCGTAAGATTTAAAATTTCTTAATGCACTAGTTTGCACAAATCCACAAACTACTTTGCCGCAAACAAACCACAAAACGCGCAAAAACCATCATTTAAATAGGGCGTCTCCACCAGTTTGGTAATCTACCACCAGTTACGCAATCGTCGCTCGCGAGCCATTAAATCACCCGCAAAACTTCATGCCGTCGTGCCCTCGCGCAAAATTCAAGTTTGAGAGCGGCAAATTACCGTACCCAGCAAAATTGGATCTCTGGATAAATCCCGCCCTTAGTGTATATATCTTCTGGCAGCGGCATAGTTCCAGACTCAAAAAATCATGATTCGAATAAGGTTTGTTAACTATTGCTGTTCGCCTTAATTATCTTGGTATTCACAGCATGAAAAATCTTGTTATCTGACCCTCTACTCAAACACATGGAAATATACCAGTGATGAAATGTGCTTATTTGGCTTTCTAAGATAAAGGTTGACATTTCTAGAAGTATTGTGCAGTATTTCATAGGTCACAACACTGAAAATTATTACTGCACATCTGTCACTCCAAAAAAAAAAAAAAAAAAACTTATATAGTAGTAAATGCAAATTTGCATTAAATTAAATTCTGCTTAAAATGAAAACTACTGGAACTGTATCTTTTTCACAAACATCTATCCTGCCTTTGTTTATTTTTTGCTCCTTTTACTCATTTTATTCACCTGTGTTAGCTTATCTAATAACTCTCATTTTATAATCAAAATTTACTGCCAACTTATTTACCCATCGGTCACATACGCCATAATGTACATAAAGATGTAATGATATATGTATGTATATGCCGTTGCCAGCTGTTTATTCCCCTTTAGATTTAAATTTAGGGTCTGTTAGGGACTGTTTATGTCCAGATGTTGAATCTTTAATAACTGAAGGTCCATAGAAAACCCACCAGAAAAACCTTTTTCATTTTTATTTGGATAAACTAAATGTATTTTAACTTTTTCTTTGTATAGCTCTGCCTGTGTTGTGGATTTGATTCTTTTTTTAAGCTCGTCAGTTTAGCTCCCACTAAACACATGTGGACATAAAACAATACAAACACACATTACACAGCCTTTCTTTATTTAAATAGACATTGTATCTTTGTCACTCCCAGATTTAAATCTTTTTGCTCTTCCTGATAAGAGTTGTTGAACCCACCGTCAGAGTCTAAAAAAGACAAAGAAAGCAAATATTATTTCAGAGGTTGTAATTAAACAGTCAAAAAGCTTGACGTTTAGCTTTCTCTCTGATAAATATGATTGTGCAAGAAAATTACTGGAATGCACCATACCTCAACCATTTCTCCACCTTTGAGCTCCTGTATGTGACTGAATTTGCCGGTTTTGCAGACCAGTTTGCCTCCCTCCAAATTGACAATGCACTGATTAAAGATAAGAGGAAAGGATTCAGAACCAACAGTGAAACAGTCAAATAATAGCAGACAATTAAGCAATGAAACAAAACAAAAAAAGTACATAAATAAACTGGTTATAAGGGATATAGACAGATGGTTTAAGTAGCCTTGGCTCAGGATGTGTGTCTCATTAAAGACGATAAGCAAAACTTAGTAACCTTTAGCTTCTTGCCACCCATGGTGGTAATTTCAGCCTCTTTTCCGATGGTAAAGGAGTTTGTCACGGTTTTTCCAGGTGTCTTAGAAGTGATGACAAAGTCATTGCCTGTCTGCTTAATCTCAGTAATAGGTTTGATGTCCTTGGCTATCTTGATAACATCTTCTGGGAGTTCTGTAAAGTAGAAAAAAATAGTTGTAATCTGCCCAAGATGAAATATACCTTGCATAAATTATATGACTTTAGTTGATGTAAAATTTGTAAATGCTTTTCTCACCCAAGGCTTTGAGGAACTCCTCGTAGTTCTCCTGGGAGTAAACCTGCCATGTTCCGTTGAGGTCCATGTCTTCAAGAGGGTCTGGGTTCTCCTTGACCAAAGTAGCTGGAAGCTGAGATGGCTGCGTGAAGCTGAGCACAATGTGAAGAAGATGAGCGCGTTCCTGCACCTTTTTATAGCCACAGAGGGATTCACAGTCCTCTGTGCAATGAGTTACAAAGTCCTCTGAGAATTGTTTAAACAACCCAGAGTTCAGTTACTCCTGCATGATGAAGCCTCAGGCTCAGTAGAGGAAAATTTTAATTAGCAATTCTATACAATGCACAACACATCATCTATAAAATATGTTTAAAAAAAATATTCAGAGTATTTATGCATTGTTCTTATCTATTTTAGAGTTGAAGACAAGATGAAAATGGAGCTTGGAAAACAAAAAATTTGATTGTCTCCTGTCTGCAAGAATTGAATCATTGTTTAATGCATAAAACTGTCTAGACTTGCATTCATTTTTTCAAATTTATTTTGAATTAGTTTTTCCTAAGATTGTTGCTCAGTAGATTTAATTCATCTCTGCAGGTTGTCCTCAGTATACCGCTGAATCTCCAAATATGGATCTTACCTTACAGTTGAAACCAAATAATGGGGTTAATGACACAGGGGACTTTGCTTTTCAGTTGAAAGTGACCACAGCTGTTGCAACATTACACACAATAACTAACTGTCCATTTTTAATCATTTATTCATCATAGGGTTCACAATGCTGCTTTTTTTTCTCAAAAGAGAAATAATCCCAATACGGTAATTGAAAACAGCTTTATTACCAACACAACCAATACATTCTTTGAACTATAAACACAGGCCTAAAGCTTAAGTGCTATCTTTAGAATAAAAGCCTAAAAACAAATGGAACATTAAGATAATTTAGAAGGAAGGCTAGTCAAGTAGATTTTTATTTCTACCTCAAAGAGAGAAGCAACACAAGCAAGAATACCATAACAACAGCAAACAAAATAAAACAATGCAATCCTTTCTGGTGGTTTGTTCAATTTGAGCTAAATTAGCAGAACGTAAAGAAGTTGCACATGCACTAAACAGTGATTTCTGTACCTCATGAACCTTTATCACAGTTTGTTTTCACATTAAATTTTATTGTGGGTCAGATTTTATTATTGTAGAATGTTGGTGCAGCTAAACGGAAGAGTGCTTCTTTGGGATCAACATAAGACATTTTAAACAAATAAAGGAGAAAAACACCTACATTCTAGACTCACTATAAAGTTTACTCAAATTAGTGTGCGATAATAAATAATAAAAGCTAGAACTAAAACACTGTAAGAGAAAATTTTGTGTTTAGTGCTTCTTATTCAGCAAGTAGGAGGAACACCAGAGGTTTAGCTTTTCGCACTGCATCACAGTTTGCTGGATTTTCAGCATTTAAGAATTTATGGAGGAGATATAAAGGTGCCCTTGGTGATGTTTATTGTTCTGTTTGTGAGGTGATTTTGGATGATAGTAGGATAGAAGGAAGGTTTTTACAAACGACCTTCTCAGCAACTCTTACTTTCATCCACAGGAGCTTTTTATTTGACCAAATCAAGATAAATCAAATGTCTTACATATCACCTTTCACAGTGGAAGGATCTAAAGTTGCTTTATATAAGAGACCCATAAATCACAATGCCTGAATTTATACAAAGCTGTATAAAAAATACGTCATTTTTTTTTTTTGCTGGAAATCAGATGTCAGGATAAATAGAGGTTATTGATTTCGACAATGCACCTATAACTAATATACAGTTAGGTATGAAGCAAACATAGAGGCAGAGAAACGCTTAAATAGTTCAGATCACAGGTGTTAAACTACAGGCCTCTAGAGTTGGTTTTAGTATATCTAATTGCCATCAAATATAAATAACATAACTGGGTTGTAAAACTCCTAAAACTTAACTGCCTTAAGAGGTAATTCAACCATTCTATTCAGTTTGGCAGACACATGCACTCTAGCACTAGAGTATATTAAAACTCTACCTATGGAGCTTTTTTTTACCATTACTCTTTTTAACATACAAAGTGTTTACGGATTAGTGCTTCTATGTTCCTTTTGCATGTCTGTTTGTCTCCAAGAACCCCAGCTGACCCTCGGAAGATGGAGCTTGGTTCTGTTGGAGGTTTCTTCCTGTTAAAATAGTTTTCTTCTCCACTGTTACCGCATGCATGCTTGGTGTAAGGGATTGCTGTAAAATCATACACAATGCAAGTAGATATCTAATGTTGCCATGTGCTCTCCAGGAAGAGCGTCTCTTGCAAAGTCAATGACTCAAGGCAATCAGCTCATTTGAACCAATCTGACTGTATGATCTGTTTCGAGAATTGTATTCAATTCAGTTTGTATATCGATACAATTATATATATATAAAATATTAGTAGTTAATGTTTGCAGAGGGATTTCATGCAAACTGACTTAGATCATTTGCAAAGAAAAATGGGATTTGCAGAGCTGGCATAACCATTATCATCTGAGGCTTATTAGTTAAGTCATATATTATCTTTCTCATAATGTCCTTGAGAGGGTTCATCATGCTTTTATTACTTCTATACTAGACTATTGCAGTTCTATCTCTATAATGGGATTACCAGTCTCCTCTCCACTGTCATCATCTGGTTCACAATTTAGCAGCAGGCCATCTGTTAATGGGGACATGATGACATGACATGAAATCATCTGAAATTTGTTTTCCTTTCATCGGCTGCTTGTTTTGTTTAGAGTAGTTTTTGGATTTCTAGTTTAGATTTTAATACATATACTATATAATATCTACAGTATATGGTCCTTCATCTCTTTATCTCAGAGAGGGTACATCAAAATATCTCCAGTAGACCAAAAGCTTCTTTGTCTTTTGATGCAGATTTGATTGCTTATATTGTCAGATTTTATGTTTTTTTTATTTATTATTTCTAGCTTGTTTAATTTTTATGTTGTCTTTCTGTCGTTTCAGTCTTAAAAACAAATAGATAATTATGATAATGATAACCCAAGACACATCCTTATCACCGTATCCTAGCTCCTGTTGCTCTGTAACATACAACTCTTACAACAAACTGTGGAAAAAGTTCATGGGATATAAATACTGCAAAGCACTTCCTATTTTGTAATAGTTCTATTAAATGAGAACAATCAGACCAGGTAAAACATCTCAGTTTGAAGCAATAGATTCCTGCAGTTTGCAGTTTTAACCCATTTCCACTGCATTTGCTGGAGGCTTCTCGCCCTTCTTGTACACACTCAGTGTCACATCAACAGTTTCCGAGCCATACTGGTTGCGCACAAAGATGCTGTACTTTCCAGAATCTTCCGTGGTGACCTGGTTGACAGTAATGGAGGTTCGCTTGGCCTCCTTAACGATGGTAAACTGAGTCTGATCAAGGATTTCTCTATCGTTGCGAAGCCAGATGATCTCAGGAGCTGGGTCGCCATCAATGAAGCATGTCAGACATAGAGACTGAGAGGAGAGCAGAAATTATTGGAAATAGAGAACATCTGGGATTTCATAACAAAAGGTGTTCTCTGACAAAGCCTCACCTTGCCTTCCATGATGGCTACAACATCTGGAAGACCTTTAATCACTTTGGCACGATCTGGAAATGAGCAGAAAAAAATCTCTGAGAATAATTCAAAATGAAATAAACAAAGGAATTTCATTGAGTTATCACATGGGACTTACTTTTTTCAGCAAATGCCTGTTGCCTAAGGGAGAAATAAAACAGTCAGCTTTGGGATGACTCAACGCTGTAGCAGTACCAAGCAAGCTAACTCTGCATTGATCTTTTGTGACTTGAACTTTTTCATGCTTTCTTTAATTGACCCAACAATCAATGGAAGCTTTTTTCTGGGATTGCATGCACTTACTTCAACCTCTGGTGTTCCAGCAAGGCTTCAGCAAATGCTGTGAACAGATACAGGAAGATTCACAGAGATAGAAAACAATTAATGTTACCTAAGATGTTTTTCCATTTAGCATTAATCTATTTAACCACTGCTGCGTTTCTTCTTACCTTCTGTGGATAGTTCAAAGAAACGTTTGTGTGTCTGTTGGTGTATTCACCTTTGTCGCTCTCTGTTGGGTTTAAGATTTCAATCCAGACTTTCTGCATGCTACTCCCAGGCTTTGACCTGGCCTCCTGGTCAAGTTTCCTCCCTCTACAAGCAAGGAGATAAACACAGATCTACTGTTTATATTTAGTACATCGACCATACATGCTTTTCACTCTTTTCCCTCTTTATAAGATCTTATGGTACCATGTTGATGCCTCTTACGTTCAGGGCTTCCTTTAAATTTTCATGTCTCAGATTGAACAAGGTCAATAAATGAATCATCCATACAGACATTCTACCAGCATGAAGTTACTACAGGTCTGCCGGTTGAACATCCATGACATAAATATCCCATTCTAACATGTTTCAAAGGTGATCTGTTGTACTGAGGTCTGATGATCATCATCATCTTCAACATCACAATGAACCCATTGTGATGATCACGTGACCAATTTGGCAATAAACTTCATACTATAGACAGATATTGTTATAAAGGTATGGATGTGGTCAGCATTGATACCCCGGTAGCATTTCGTACGTGATTCTTGACTCGTACAAAAGGGCTAAAAATGAGGCAGAAGTTATCTCTCAGACTAACAGACATCCTCGGCCATAAATTGTTGAGTAAAGGCAGGACTGCTTGTTGCTTACATACCCATTATGCCACATTTTGATCCTAATATTCACATATCATAACTGAACGACTGGGCTGATCGCACCAATATAGTAAAGTTTAGCCTTCTGCATACCATGGTGGTAATGAGTGGTTTGTTATATCATCTGTGAGCAGTCCAACCATGCTCCTCTGATCTCTGACTCCTAGAAGAGTCCCAATAGATCAGCTGTTTCCCAAAATAGTCAGAGCAGCTCAACTGGTACCAACAGCAAAGTTCCATTTAAAGTCACCTAAATTCCTCTTTTAAAATAATAACATTTTTCTTATAAACTTTAGTTCTCAACATCAAAAACACAAACTCCTGTGTTGACTCATGTTTTTTTGTTTAATCAGTATTAGTTATTTTCCATCTAATATAATTTATTTGATATCAAAAACATTTTTAATGAAATCTTTCATGAAGATATTTCTGCAACAACAAAGTAAAAAAAAAATTATGGTTAAATATCCCCTGCTCTTCCAGGAGGTGGTGCTATCCCCTTAAGAAAAAAAGAGTTTCTAAGATTAAGTAAACAAAGTATTAAGCAATTTTAGAAAAAGCTTACAAAACTGTTAGCATACAAAACTAAGCAAACCTAAAAATCTTTCACCATTTGTTACAGAAAATTATAAGAATTGATCCTTTAAAATTGCATGAAAATATTGGAAACATTACATTTTTAAATGCTGAAATATTACATTAATATGCCAGGGTGAACATAATGCGTAGGGCCTTAATCAGATGAATGCATATTTACTGATTCCATTGGATGAACTGGACTTACTTTTTCCATCATTACTAGGTAAATATTAACAATATTCTAAAGTTTATCACATTGCTAAATTAGACAGGTAAAATCCTATCTAAATTTCTTGCTGTGGAAAAGCCATAAAAAAGGCACAAAAATTCTCCCTAAGATAAACTCTTTACCCAGAAAAACGAAAATAGTCATTATGCCTTAGCTGCTGATTTGAACTGAGGCCTCCTCCTCCTTCTCCTCCTCCTCCCCATTATTCTATCCACACTGTACAATGCAACAGGGACACTTTCAATGATAAAGCCCCAAAGCACAATCCTACCATCACTATACATGACAGTTAGAGCACTGTTTAGAAATATAAAGGTTAATTTGAACTCCTCCACTTATTCTTCTTTTAATTGGGCCCAGACAGCTAAATAATACTCTCAACTGAAAACAAAACAGTTTTTTCAAAAGGCTTTTGTCTTGTTCATGAGACCAGTGGCAGATTTTTGCTATGAGTGAAGGTAGCAGTTTTGAAGCAGGTTTTCTGCCTTCTTCATCGACATCTTACAATTAACGACAATGTAAAACTGGCTTCCCTAAAGGATAGTGAGACATGATTAACTTGACCTTTCAGCCTTTTCATTCATCTGAGAATGAACAGGCTAAAAGCAGTTTGTTAAACTCGTGTTAGGATGGAACAAACAGGCTATTATTGAGCTTTTTAAAACCACCTCAAAGCTCTTGGCTCAGCAGTTTTCACTGATTTAATAGAATTTAACCAATCAATTCAAATAAAAATAGTTATTCTACTTTAAAAATGTAATTTAATATGATTTAAAAAGCTCATTTGGCAAATCCAGTATAAGATTTAAAAGTTAATAAGTTTGCATGGTCATAGTTTGTGTGTTAGTAAGTTTGCAATTAAATATATTTCTAAGTATATATTTCTAATGTGTTTCATGACAGTTTTTTGTTTGCTCTTCTTTGTGCAGCACATTATCACCCCAGCAAAGTGGATGTATGTGTGAAACACAACCTCTGATTGTGCTTTCAGTTCTTTTCTTGGTCAACTCATTTTGTAGCAACTCTATTTATTGAGAAATTAGCTTTGATGTCTTTGCCTGTGTTTATTAAATTTTACTTATTATTTATCGGTTACATCATTAGACACATTTAAATTGAAAAAGGCATAGTAATACTCATTTTACCCTTTGCAATCTAGATGGGTATGTTGATGTTGGCTTGTACTGTTGGGATAGAAAATCCACAAATTCAAATCACTGATTTTGCATTATCATTCTGCCTTGAAAAAAGAACAGTGGTTCACCAGATATATTATCCAAAAACAATGAGACTCATATGTTTTATAATGCATGCTGTTGATAAAGAAATTCACTTATCTTAAAGGTATAGTGGATGATGTTCTTTTCTGGGTGGATCATCAAAATAGAATTGGTTCTCCTAATTGTCAATCATTCTGGTGATATGTTTATATAAGGCTGTAGTACATGGTCATCCCCCATTTTCACCTACCAGTGGTGAGTCTGGCATACTGGAAAAATTGCATCTTCTTTTTTGGAAGTGAGCTTGTATGGCGATACAAACAGCAATTTTTAAACAAAGCATACACAAAGGGAAAAGGGCTCATGCACGCTCTCACACACTTTTAATGATCGTCCTCTCTTGGGGGAGTGGGTACAGGGGTTGTGCATATGCATTTTTTTAAAAGTAAAGAGAGCGGTCTTTTAAAAAATTCACAAAATCTTTCACTATACCTTTAACCTAGAAAACATGCATTTCAAGACAACATGAGGAACCCTATATTTGAAGGAAACGCAAAAAGTATCAGCTTCACCCAGGATATTTAAACAGAGACAATGTTCTGCATAACAGACTTACTTGAGGTACCAGCTTGTCTTCAGGAAGCTAATGTAGTATCTAAGGTAGGAGTAGATCTTGAAACCTTCAGCAGTGCTCTCAATCTGTAGCGGACCAGCTGACAAGGCTGTGGACAGGATTTTGGATTTTTATTCATTATTCATTTTTTTATTGGCACACATTTGCATGTGGCTTAAATGAAAAGATTTAATTAACATGCCATTCCTATTGATAACTGGGGCACCAATATTTCCTATTTAGATCTCACGCGTGTTCACTTAGCTGCTGGAAGAAGCTTGTCATATTCTGTAAAAAATAGCAGAACCTGAATATTAATAATAATAGTAAAGCTTCATTTTGCATTATGGCTGGATGAATGAATGATGATGTATATTTTTTTATGATGAGATTAGGATTAACCATTGTCAAAGCTCTAAAAGTGCTGACATCTTCTCCTCGACCGTCCGACACCACAGCTCTGTACAAAACCAGCCTCTTTCTTTGTCACCTAAAGTCAGTTTAATGTCACTAATTTCATAGATTTGGAAGAAATAAAAAGCAAGCTTATAATATCTTTTTATTTCCAGCACAAATGAACCCTGAAAGCTGCAGGGAAGCATTTCTTTATACAAACTGTCAAAGCTCCAGTCCATTAACTGTCTCTCATATACAGTTTATGAATAGTGTTCCTAATACAGGAAGACAAGGCAGCTTCATCTTTTTCCCCTTACCTGTGGGATTGTGAGTGAGCTGACCCCAGATGTCTGATCATAATCAAAGTCTTTAACTTCCGCACCATCCTTGAACCACTTTAAGGATGTGTCTTTACTTGTGTTTGTCACCTGTTAGTGAGGATATATAAATCATGTCACTCCAAGGAACTTAAACACCAGACAAATGAGAGTTTTCTCATTTCATTTGCTCTTTGTTGGTTCTAAGGCTATAGATTGGTCTTTAAATCTGTCTGGCTCTATAGCTGTCGTTAATAGAGAAGAGCTTTAAAGGGCCTTCAAATAGTTATTGTGAAATTCTCTCTTTATTTTGCAGTTTTTTAACAAAAATAATCTCCCCCAAAAAACCCTATTACAAATGAGCTACTGTATTAAGATTAGTGTGAAAAAGCTCTCCTCTGTTTTAAGCTTCTTTTTATAAGCCTTTTAAAATCATGCAATGACAGTTTGAGTGAATAGAAAATTGGCTTTTAAACCAAAGTTTTTAATTTATTAAGTTAAAAAGGTTTCTATTCAAACTGGGCCCAAAACAGCTGCTGGCAGCAACAACTTCAACAATAAATGTGT
The DNA here is from genome assembly GCA_018398635.1 of Cyprinodon brontotheroides. Lineage (NCBI taxonomy): Eukaryota > Metazoa > Chordata > Actinopteri > Cyprinodontiformes > Cyprinodontidae > Cyprinodon > Cyprinodon brontotheroides. The sequence continues at coordinate 17,972 of JAGKQL010002182.1, read as the reverse complement.
CTCTTACATACATACTAAATATTGATTTATTTTTTTTACTAAGGATCATGATCACCCAAACATTAACTTAAATGGGAAACTTTGTCATTATTGGATCTGAATACAGATAAATCTTTTATTTCTTTGAGGTAAGAATGATATCCCTTTTGGCCTGAAATTGGGAATAGTCTAAAAGAGCATGAAATATGTTGGAATAATTCATGAAAGAGAATAATTTCTAAGATCAGGGGTTAGTACTAAAATAGCAGATTTTTCTCTCCCTATTATAATCTTAGCTGAGCTGTCTTTAAGAATCAGGACATTTTTAATGTAGATGTAATAGTACCTTGCATTGTATAATTAATTCACAATCCTGGTTCACACTCCATGTAAAGAATTCCTGAAAATAAGGTCCTTAAAAACATAAAAAGCAAACAGAAAACAAACAAAAAAAACAGAATTTAATTACTTTGAGCCACATAAATGATTAGCAAAACAATTATTGTTTTAGGACAAACAATAATTACCGGTACAAATACAAAACAATAATTATACAAAACAAACAAAAATAAAAATTGCAAAAGTATCTAATTTTCAAATGAAAACTGGGATGAAAAGGTGTGATTCTTTTTTTTGCAATGAAATGCTGTAACTGTGGTGAACACAAATGGCACCTGTACAAATTAAGTCAATTTGTAACAGAAACGAATTGCACTTTTGCACAGTTGTGCACAAGTGAACGTTAGGGCACTGGCCTCTGTGCATACATAACAAATGGACATGAAAGGAGGTAAAACAAACATTTGGGAAGAACAAAAATCTCCAGCTTAATAATAGATGAAGAATATAGCCTTTTTTTCTTACTCTGGCACATCTACTATAAATATTTTATTATTTTTCTCCCTCCTGTTAAAATAATACCAAAAAAAAAAACAGTTAAGGCTGATTTTATGGGACAAAAACACACATGATGATACAAATTATAACCACGGCTATATGTAAAATTACAGGAGGTATTTTTCCTCTGCGGGTGTTCTCCTTTTGTGTTCATTCCCCCGTCAGCAAAAGTAATCTGTAAAATACCTTAAGTATGATTTAAAAAAATATTTTTTTATCAACTGTCAGTTTTGTCATGTAAAGCCTCTTACCAGTCTTTCTTTAATGTCCCATCTTTTCCAGTCAGCCATGCCGCATCTCCACCTAAACTCTAATAAGATAACACAGATTAGACTCTACAACACAATAACTTGCAAATGTATTCATTGCTTAAAATTGTGCACCCTTTATCATATTACAGCCATAAATCTTATATTTTATGTTTTGTTTTTTTAGAATTATGGAATAATATATATCCAGGGGTCTTCAATGTTTTCCAGGCCATGGGCGGGGATCGCCCTAATTATATATATTGTATGAAATTGTGTTATATCAGGCTGGTCCTATAGTGCATTTGTTTTACATATGGAGTAATGTAATGAAAGAAATTTCACCCTGGGATTATTAAAGTTATTTCTGATTCTATTTCGCTGATGGGACAGGTGTTGTGAAACGAAATAGTTGCCCTGCTGAAAAGAGCTCCTGTGTCACTGAATGTGTGCATTGATGACTGAAAGACATCTTCTGCCTCCATTTATCTGTTTAGTACAGTGTGTTGAATTCATGTTAATGTGGATTTAAAAGACATTTCAATTAGTGGAAAAATTGCAGGGGGGAACATTAAAAAAAGTCTAATCAATCCAAAAACTTTCATTTACCCCCATGCAGTACCTCTGTGGACCCCTAGGGGTCGAGACCCCCTGTTGAAGACATCTGATATATATAATAGATATTAGATAGATATTCTCAAATAATGCATATAGTTGAAGGAAAAGTATCTAGTATGTTTTTGCCTTCCTTCAGGTAAGCTTTCAAGAACCTGACTTTGAAGCAAAGCTTCAAGTCATTTTGCGATACATTGTGTCTCTGTCAGCTTTGCATTACTAGAGCATTATGCGATGGGAATTTTGTTTTTTATTTTCTTTGTAAAATGACTTCCAACACAGTCACAATGTATAGAGACCATCTGTTTATATAAATCTATAAGTCTTCTAAGTTGTTCCTATTTACTCTCCTATTTTATTTTCTAGGTCTGGACTTTGACTGGACCATTCCACAATGTAAATTGATTTGAACCATCAAGTCTAAACAGTTTTCCTGCAGGAAGATGTTATACCGTAATGGGGATGTGAAATGTGCTGTTCTAACCACACTGTTCTACCATGTAGGATGTAAACGACAAGCAGTTTTTCTGTTGACAGATTTGCCTCTGCCATTCCTTCATAGTTAACTCCTTTTCTAATAAATGTTCCTGGTTCTGCTGATTTTCTTTATATAGTGTCTGGTCACTTTGCTGCAGCCTTGTCTTCCTAGGGTTTGCAGCTGTGCTGTGTTCTTTATAATTTCACAGAATTCATTAAAAAGCACTCCTCATAATGCTCAACGCTTTCGCATATTGTTTTATGACCCAAACCTCGTTTTTTAAATTTTTCCAATATCTTAATCTTTTAGTAAAGCTTGTTGCTTGCTAATGCCTTTAACAAACAGTAGAGGTCTCAATAACAGCAGTTGTTTTTTATCCCAGATTATACCGCACACCGTTGATCCTTATCTACAAATAATTAACCTAATAGGTAACTGGTATATTCACTGGTTGTTCTGTTTTGTAATAATCTTGTATTATTTTAAACCACTTTTATTAATTATGAACTACTTTTGTGCTGCAGTATCATGTAACAAAATTCAAATGAAATACATGACAAAATGTGGTTAGAATGTATAAAAATATTTATAAATAGTATTAAAATAAACTCAGAATGCAGTAGAGATCAAATCAAAATGGGAAGGGATAAGTGGAAATAATTATGTTTCAAATATTTATCTGTTTTTTTTAATTTTTTTTATCTATGAATATTTCCATGCAGCTCGTCTCTAATGTTCCAGTCAACTCGATTGGAATTTCCCCAGTGATGTGCAATGCAAGCAATATGACAAATTCTGTTCACCAGAATAAATGACTCACTTTGATCACAAAGACCAAAGTGCACTGGAAATTCTTGGCGGCGCCCCCTCAGTTGAGCGGGTGTATGAGCCCTCATCTTCCCTGGAGAGAGCGGATCAGTATCTCCACCAGACCTTTGGCCTTGTCGAAGTTTATCTTACAGCGCTGCAGAAAAGCAAAACAAATGTTACTGAAGGCTAAGTTCATCAGCTCATAATCAGGCAGATCATCCCACATGCGCTTGACATCCACTGTATATATGGCTTTTGCTCAAAGAGAATGCATAGCGAATCAGAGTGCAAATGGTCTGAAGCAACATCTGCACTCTGACGATAAAATATTTTGTTCAATAAAAGATGAAAACACACAAACAAGCAGCGACACATGGGGAACAAACCTTGAACTCATTTTTACATGGCTTTTTATGTTCATCAAGCTAAAAGTGTGCCTTGCATGTTTTGCCAGGCCTTGGTTGGTGGAAGTGATTTGTGATGTATGGCAAGCTGGAGGGCCCTAATCAGTTAAATGGCCTCAGCATTTGCATATCTCAACTCTGATCATTTAGAAATAATGTATAATCAGTGCTGTTCAGATGCAGCTCACATATTGGGAAACACTGGAACAAAATGGAAGCCACTGAATGTAGAGCAGTCACAACCGAGAGAAGCGACAAACATTCAGTGTCGTTCTCCGGCGGCCACCTCAGAACACGTTTCAATAACTATGATGGTAGCCATCATTCTTTTCCACTTGCTGTCACAACAATCATGTATGATTATTATTGTTATTGTTATTTTTATACAGTTCTTTTAAGGTCCACATGTGTGTGACTACTTTTGCTATAATCCTTTGCTGCTGTAACACAGCAATTTCCCCATTGCAGAACATTAAAGGGATTTACTATTCTATTTTTCTAGTCTAATATATTTGTCTACATTCAGGTTATGTTTGGTTACACTACTGCTGTTTTTGGACATCTTGCTTCATTTTCTTTTGTCAACAATACCAGTAAAATTATCCTTTTTTTTAACCAATCTACATCTGTATGATTTAATTGAAATGTCTGTAGAGTGAATTGATGATAAAACTTGGTGCTATATGATTAACCTGAATTTAAACTGAACTAAATCATTTCTTGTTGCAAATCAAATATATGGGTTGTTTGCATAAGAATGAGAATCTAAAAACTTTTTTCCTTTGACCTTTAGCCGCTTCCAATGAGCAGTTTTCAAGATTTCAAATCAAGTTACACGTTACTGCTCAAACATTTTTAACCACCTCATACTTTATTTATACCCTGCATAATTAGAATTCAGACTTTTGTTTCATTTTCTAAATTGATTTTGATGAAATTTATCCAGAGTTTCTAGAGGTTTTCTAAATGTTGTTAGGCTGCTTTTTTACTCAGATAAGGTATATAGAGCTAATATTGGTCCAATGGTTGAATTAGAAGGTGTCAAACTAATATATAAAGTCTGCTAGGTGTTTGAAATGGTAACAGTTATATGTTGCAAAGTTTACTGTCACTTTTTTATAAAAGTCAATAGTAATGATAGATACACCTGAACATTTAGTTGCCCTTTAGAAAGGTTATATTTTTTTTTACATTCAGTGTAACTCTTTTTGGCAATGATGCTTTTACTGAGTGAAAATATTCAAATGTCTCCATTTAAGCAACAGTAACTCTGCACTGATGCAGGACCTTATTTAAACTGACACTATTATTACGCTAAAGGTTCATGTTCAGTTAGGCCGAAGAGAAAGCGAGACTTTAATCATATCACAGTAAGGCAGAACATTTTGCTACCAAGTAGGTTTGTGATTTACCCCCTGAAATAAACAGCCATCTGTCATGGAAAATGCTGGATTTGGAAACATTAGCATCTCATAAATCTCCTAGTTAAATGGGTCTAATCACGTACTCTAACCTCACACATTTCTACGCCAGTTGTTCCCACTGGTTGCATGCAAAGGTCTTCTGATTCAATTTTTATGCCTTGTAGCCTTATTAAATCGTATGTTTTTGTTATACATGTTGATGTTGCTCTATTTGTTAATAAGTAGGGAGCTTTGTGTATATGTACCATCATTATATCACTGAAGGGAGGCACATGTGCACAATGAATAGAAGTAAAAACAAGGAAGAAAGCTAATGACATATGGGAGCATAAATAAAACCAAATGAGATAGTAGTAACAAGAGTGGAAATGCAAAAGAAAAAGGAAAGTTCAAGATCAGGTCAAGTAGCACCAGGAATCCAACATGGACGGTGAGGTCACCTAAAGCAGTGGCTAAAGCTGTGGAAGCATTTAGATTAGTCTGATTCATGGTTCATAGATTACACAACATTATTAATATTGATAGTAATGTTATTCTTAGGCTCTTAGTTATAGTGATGGAAAAGTAATTGTGTACAGTAACTAATACTGTTCACGTTTCTAATTTGGTAATATAAGCTGCTGGTAGATGGTGCACACCTATGTTTGTGTATACTGATCCCACCCAGTGTAAACATATTTTAGACTAACACTATCAGCACACACTTTTCATATGTTTTTTAATTAAAAGATGAATGCTTAGCTTTTTTTGTGTTTATTATAATCAACGTATGTAGCTTTGTCCCTGAAGGCACACATTTAAATACAAGGAAAGATAGGCTGTTTTTTTTATGAATGGCAGCCACAAGAATGTTTGTGTTTGCTAATAAAGTGATTAGGACAATGTTTCAAAAACGATCTACACCTACGTCCACCTATCAAGAAGAACAATGTAAATCATTATTTCCTAGTATTTCTTTATTTACCAAGGTAAATCTTTTTTTTTTTTTCAAAAGATCATTCATGTTGCACTAATTAAGCCTGACACGTTTAATCAGATGTGAGCTCTGTCTCCTTCACCTCAGGCGATCTTTCTGTCTTCTCCACTTGATTAAATCAACTGAGCTCCCAGACCTTTCTGAAGCCATACTACACCTGTGCTTCATCTTCACTGACAGCGTCTATTTCCTAGGATGCTTATTGAGACACTAATTGCTGTTTTGGAATCATGCTGAGCTGTCATGAAGACAGATGCACTCATATTGCGATACATAGAAACCTGGACCCACTCAGCATGTGTGAGTTTCCTCATATTTACAACTTGAAGAAACAATGACAAACACTCAAATCTGATCTCAGCATTTTGGAATTTGACAGCACCGGAAAAACTATCTACAAATAAGTAAACATTTCTAAAATTAAGTGTATTTATATTTTTTGATCAGGTAAATGAAATACTTTCCCAATGGAAAGAGTATTTTTACTCTTAAAATAAGAGACATAGATAATATGCACCTTGAAATAAGACAATGCAATTGTGTTTTCTTATTTTAATTGTAAATTGTCTTGTTCCATTGGCAAAATGTCTCATTTACCTACTCTGAAATAAGGTCGCTATTTTACAAACTGTCATATATTATTGATAACACAGAGATGTTTTGATCACTGTTTGACTGCTTGAAAGGTCAAATTTGCATCATAATAAATGAGAATATGGAGTGCAATACTTTGTTTTCAGCCTATTAAATTCAGTATATCAAAGTTTATAATCCGATTGTTTTCTCTGATAATTTATAAGAAATACTTATTATATTAACCAAGAGCTCAAACAAAGTTTTTTCAGCTCTTCTTCCGACTACATTATCTGTCAAGTGAGAAACCTACCGAATTGCTGGACATTTCTCGGTCGTTGAAGATAAGACGGAGCTCAGCAGAACTACTGAGACTTTCGGTCTGAAGCCAAAGACGCACGCTGCCCTTTTCAGACACCTCCACCTGCCAGGCTGACTTCAGTGCAATTACTGCAGAGTGAAATCAAAGACAGATCACATTCTAAAACTCACAATGAAACCATTTAACATAATCCAGCAGCAGCAGAAGAGATTATAGATGAAGTTTGATTATTCTTCTGTTAATCCTTTCTATTCATGCTCTTCAGAGGTGGTACGTACGTGGATTTCTGACCTGCCAGCTGAGTTCTTTCAGACGTTCGAGATCTAAAAAATTAAACATGTCATTAAGTAGAAGCCAAAGATTAAATACCAATTTTTAACAGAAAAGTGTGAATAAGGTGACATTGCAGAAGTTACTGTAGCAGCAGGGAAGTGATTATAAAACCTAAGACCAGATTCCGCTTTGTTGATATTTATTGAGTACCTTCAGCTGTAAAATCATAGCTGGATGACAGATGAGGACAGTCGCCATTTCCACAGTGTACACTTCAAGATCCTTTTCAGATGGATCTGTGAAGGTGAGAGAGCTGACCTGGTAGACAAATAGTCATTTGAAAAGAAAAATTAGTCGACCTCAGCTTAACTTAATCTTATATATCAGCAACAAAAATCTGCAGGAATGCTTTCAACCACCTGACTTTAAACATTACAGGCTAATTTGAAACCCTCCGCACTTTTTTTCATGGACAAAACAAAAAAGTTGAACCCGATAGGAACCCCAATAAGTGGCCTGCAATGTAAGCGCAGCGTATCACTATAAAACCTTACCTGTTTCCAGCTGTTTCTGCTTTCGCTTTTGGGAATCCATCGTTTTTGTGAAATCTTTTCTCCAGAGGAACTCACTGTCGCCACTCATCTTAACAGCCCGTATCCCAGTAGAAATAAAACCCTTCATCATCAACACCGATCTTAATCTCTTTTGGTACCTGAGAAAAAAAAAAAAAAAGAGAAAAAGCAGCTGTCAAAGTTAGGCATGGGCCAAAGTTATGAATCACCATTTAATGTTTTCCACTTTAATTTTGTGCTAAAAACTGCCACATCTTTTATACCCCTTTGTAATAAGATGCTCATCTTTTAAAAGCTGCTGTTAAACTACTCGCCAGCGCTTTCATTGCAGGTGAGGTGGTTACATGAGGGGTGACTACACTTTGCCTTCCCCTTCAAAAAAAAAAAAAAAAAAGTGGTGTGAAAAACTAAAGGAAGTCACCAATAAGTACAGCTGGTCTTACTTACTAGAAGTCAGTATGAAATAGAAGTTGCAGATAGCTTTACTAATTAACCAGTATATATCAGCTTTTTTGTTTATTTATTTCAATAATAAGGAGCATGAAAGTTTTAATGTTTTTAATAGAACTTAGAAATATTAAAACAATTCCAGTGGTATAATCTGTATTTAAGCTTTATTAAAACAAAAAGATAAATGAATAAAACATCCTAGAACATTATAGCTGTAATAAAATAAAAAAATTGTGGTTGAAATAATTGTTGTGTGATAAGTTAAAAAAAAAGCAAGTTCAGGCAAAAACAGGGAATATGTGTAAATACACCGAGAATGGGCTTTTTATTCATAAATTAATCCATTCACTTTCTCTGTACCCAGCTATCCATGCAGAGTTATGGGTTCCAACCCTATTTTCAGAGTTAATATGCAGAAGACAGAGCTCACCCTGACAGGTGCTCAGTCAATCACAGTGCAGCACACAGGGGAGAACAGGACAAACATTAATGAATGTACATCCTTACTGACTCCTTAGGGGAAATTAGTGTGACCTATTAACCTAGCATGCATAGTGTGTATAATTGGATCGTGGGAGGAAGTTGTAATACATAGCACACTCATGTTCAACTTTCAGGTACTGCTGATTTTCTTATTCATATCTCAAAGCAGAAAGGCAGAGTTGAACCAAGATTTTAAATGTTTGGTCCTTATTTCAAAAGGAATGTACACTTGCAGATAATCAAAATAAGATAATAAAGATTATGAAGCATGGTAGTGGAAGCATTATGCTAAATTCTGGGGTCTTAATTGAACTGGAGGAAAATTTGTTAAGAAATTAAGAAATGTCAGATAATGTTAGACAGAAAACATAAGGCTTTAAACAGAAAGCCATTGATGAAAACAAATGTCATATTTTCTTCTTATTTATTTTCTTTCAGCAAAACAGCAACTTGAAATAAAGCATACATAATGTATGGATCATTTCACTAGCAGGTTGTTTGTGCCTTTCAGTGGCCTAGTCAGACTTTAAACATAAATCTTACAGAAAATATGAAGGTTGGTCTAAAAAACAAATATACAAAAAAAGAGAGCTGTGGATGGAAGATAGATTTTAAAATCTGACAGATTTGGAAAATCTTGTTGTAAAAACAAGTGGGAAAGTTTATAGGCCCCTTTTCAAAAGTAAACCCAAGATAAACAAGGTGTGGGTTTTTTAAGCATGTGCACAAATAAAAGCACTTTGCTTTGCTTTAATTTTGTTTTGTTTCAGTGTTTATTTACTCTAATAGACTATTTGTTTACAGTATTTACCAGGCAAAGAATATATCTTATGAAAGATTATCTTTTGTAATGTTTTAAGAAATTAAGCTGGCCCTCACTTGACAAATAAAGCAATGAGAGAACAGCTGTGTTTTATTCTGACCTGGTTGGGTCTGAACTGTGACCGGCTCAGAGGGCAAGGAAGCACGACCAACACCTGCCTTATTAACAGCAGACACACGGAAGCGGTAGGTTTGACCCGTCTGCAGACCAGTCACCTAGATGCCAGAAGACACACACACATTGAAATAACAGAATTTATGATCTAAATCTTAGAAGCCGTAGATTTAGATGTGAACATTTTCTAATGAGTGGGGTCAGACATTAATGATACAAACTTCTGCTTTATATGCTTTGAAGTTAAATTAGGCCCAGACGTCAAATCAGAATTAGCTTGGTGCAACTCTCACCTTGTAACGCGTTTCAGAAATTGGTTTTACAGTCAGAATGGTCCAGTTGTCAGACTGGTTACCCTGGCTGGTTTCCAGCATGTAGCCAGTGACAGGGCTTTCACCCTCATAGAGCGGAGTCGCCCATAACAGCACCAGCGAACCGTCTCTCACCTCCCTGAACTCCAGGTCATACGGACAACCTGAGGACCAGACAGCTGGATAAATAAAGGGAAGCCAAAACCAGAAATAAATCAGAAATATTAGGTTGAAAAATAAAACCTACAGATCTTGAATCTACTCAGTCAATTTACAGAATGATTTTTAGTCAATGTTTAAATTATTTACGTATTGAGGAAGGAAATATTTTACATGATTAAAGAGGGGTCATTTCAGTCAGACTACCTAATTTCGTATTAATGGCAAAATGCCCATCTGTGCAAGGAAAGAAATGGATTTCTCACTGAGTTTGGCAGGGTGAATCAGTATGTTGTTGTGGGTCATGTTAATACCAACAAAAAGAAATGTGTCATTTAGATATAGGTATAGCATGGCCTTCAAATTCACAAAATATTTAATTTCGCAGAAAAGCGTAAGCAGGTGTTTTATTTTATGGTAAAAGCCCAGTGTGGATAAACAAGTGTCTTCGCCTTTTTGTTGTAAAGATTAATCCTTTAAAAATATTCTAAATTGTTCTGACCGCAACAGCTTGACGTATTATCTGCGGTTTTTCCAGTAAACACAGTCCAGCTGTTTTGTACTAATATGTTACTATGTATTTTATCTGCAAAATATGTGTTACGAAGCCTTAAACCTGGAGTCCATTTAACTCTAAATGGATGAGAAGCAGCAAGTACAAAGAAAACAACTTGCAGAGAAATCTGAAAGAACTGTAGCTCAACGTTAACATTTGGCTCGTTTGATGTTAAAATTGCTTAAATTCAGAATCAATAATGGAATGAATACAGTCTTCGCAAAATACAGTAGATACAGAATAGAATGGTAAAAGAAAAATATTTTTGCTGTTTCTCAGAAGGAAAATTCAGATGTAACAGCAGTAAAATTAAATTAAATAGGAATATCTAGATTCTTACAAAGGTAAACAATTGCATCTGAATAAGACTGTAAAAGAAAACAGTAAGAGAACATTTATTACATAAATGAAATACTATATAACAGATACAAAAAAGTGCAAAAGAGTAGAATCATTTGAAAAAAATTTACAAGGTGCCCACATATATTTTAAAACTAGCCAACAGACTATCAGCAAGACAAATTAATTGGGATGTAAACACTTATTAAGCTTGGAGCAATGGCCCTTGTAAAGCGCTAAGAAATGTTTGGAGGAAGAATCTGCAGTAGTGCCTGTTTGAGTAACTAGGGATGCCACCGATGGAGCTATCTGGTTCTGTAACAGTAATGTATGGAGTCGGAGGCATTGTTCTAAAATGTACATTTTTTCTAGGAGTTCTTCTGTCTTCTATCATCTGCAATGGATGAAGAGGCCATTCTGATACAGAGATGCTCTTTCTGTTGAGCTTGGACATTAACCCTGCTTCCTCTCATTTGTAGATCTTGCTCTAAAAAATTAATTTTATACACTTTCTAAGGTGCAATATCGTGTGTCCACTTCTGCTATAAACCATTTTCTGCTGTAACACCACAATTTCCCATTTGGGACAATAAAGGTATTTTCTTTTTTATTCTTTTTTGTAAAATTTTGCAGCACTTGTGGCTCGTGGTTTTTTTTTGTTTTTTTTTTACAGGAGGCTGACAGGAAACGGATATGAGAGGGTGGGAGAGACACGCAGCAAAGGACCTCAGGTCGATTCTAACCCTGGTCGGCCGCATCGAGGACTGAGGCCTTCTTGTGCATGTGTCCCAGCGCAAACTACTGCGCCACCTGCACGCCTCTATTCTGTTCTATTCTATTCTAAAACCAAAAAAAAAAACAGCTACTATAGGAGATTGCTGAAGTCACCCACAGAGTCCCTTTGTAATGTAGAAGTAGTCAGCCTCTTAGCTAGTGGGTTGTGCTTTTAAAATCATCAGTATTGTAAAGTTTTAGTTCAGGGTAAACTTAAACTACTTAAAAATCCACCATAAAACTTAGCTCTATGTAGTTGCATGATTCAATCCAACAATCAAAAGACATTGGTTAAAAACTGCTACACACACAGGTACACATCCTCCTGGATGTCAGTTCCATATGCTCTATGTGTACAAGTTGTAATATCCCACAATTGTTTTTTAACTAGAATATTAACAACAGACCACTCAGATAAATCATAATAATTTCCCATGCTTCTGTCAAGAAAGTGGCTTAAATAATTATACATTATTTTGAAATCATAGTTTATGTTTACAACATAAAGCCTATACCCTTTTATTTAATAATGTGCTGTTAGTGTTAAATGGTTGTTTCTCATTATAAATCGCCACTAGCATGATATTCAATAACAAATCACACATGAGCAAAAGCGTGATAAATAGCCAGCTAATTCTAACTCAAGGCTGTTATTTTAACAAATTTTTACTAGTCACTTAACCTCTAACCTCCATTACTGTGTGCATTAATGGTGCAATAAGTAAAACAGCATATTATTATCCTGGTATTTCATACTGACCTGTTTATTTTGCTGTGAGGAAACTACATACACTATTAGAGGTGCAGTTTAAATTAAAGTAAAAAATGGCAGCAAGTGGAAATGGGGTTCTGCAGGTGATGGATGGTAAGCGATTTCTATCTCCCCCACGCAGCTGGGGTCGATAAAGATTGTAGAAACCTGCAGGGTAGCAGAATATTGACGGATGCTCACCCCAAAGCTCTTTTAGGTAAATCTTCAAACACTTTTGGAATGGTTTATTTAACTGTGGAATTCTCTTTAATCTAACAACATTTTGTGGTTGTTATCACTTTTTGCCAGTGCAAGTTATAAAGTCCAAAAACTAGTTTTAGCAGATGTTATGCAACTTTCACAGGTTCAGTTAAAGGAAATATCCTCTTAGTTTTAGATAATTGATGTTTTGGTAATAAACTTTTAAAATAATTCAAGATGAGTTGTTCAGCTTAATGCAAAGCAACCATATTTTTACAATATGTACCATACCGTATGGGAGTTTTTTGGGTCGCAATATGTGTAACTCATAGCAACCCGTTTTATTTCCATAACATACCGTTGTCAAAATTTGTGATTTTTCCCCCACCGTATCTTGAGGTTTTTAATGGGTTTAGACCCATTTTTAACATTGTTTGATCCTACAACCAATGCTTTTGCCTTGTGAAAATGTGGTGTTTCATTTTGGAGATAAAGATTGCATATCTAAATCACTTGGTTTTGGGAAGGTTTCAGTCAGAATGATCAAACTAAGTTCCCAAAGAGACAAAAATGCATCTGAATGCAACAACAGCAGCCTGAAGATAATGACATTATAAGCAACCATTTGTGCAGCACTTTTCATTCATTTCCCCAAAAAGCATTGAAAATGCAAAAACAAATTAAAACCAGCATTAGTCTCTCTGATCACATTTTGGCTGATTTTCATGTATTTATTGTTCACTAACAATAAATATAAGCAGGTGGTGGTGGAGTTCAGCTTTGGCTTTCAGGACAATCTTTTTGTACAGATGTTCAAAAACGCACCCCTCATTATGGCCCCAACTGCTGCAAAGTTTGTGTCCTTAAGAGGAAAGACTTTAGCTCTATGTAGTTGCAGGATTCAATTTTAAAGCAGAACTCACTAGCTAAGAAGGCTGACTACTTCTAGATTAAAAGGACTCAGTGGTAATCCTTCTTTACAACAGCACATTCTAACTGCAGGTCAATTTATTCTTTTTAAATTGAGGATTTTTCAAAACTTCTGTTTGAAATACATGTTTTTTTAAAATAATTTTCAACGATAGTTTTCTATTTTGCCAAATGCAACTGTTGAACTTTCAGGTGAGGAGATATTTAGTTAGTAGCATTTCTTTTCTGGATTTTATGAAGCTTTGACCTCCACCTGGTTCTGGCATTGTCCACTTTTCACACACAGGAATGCTTCACTGGCATCAGACGGCCTCCCAATTCCGGCTGCATTAGCAGCAGTAACGGAACTGGTATGAATGTCCAGCTTTCAAGCCAGAAACCCAGACAAAGCAGATAAGCTGTTAAAAGATGCCGATGAATTTCATTGGATGTAAATATTTTTAGAGGGTGAGAAAAAATGTTCACTGTATGTAAAAATATTTTGCCATCAGTGATATACACACTTTATCTGTATAAAAACTAGCCTGTCTCAGTGCAATGCAACTCCATGCATTCCTCGTGATTAACTGCACTACCCGCTGTATCAATTATTTATTTTGGAGTCGAATTAAGTCCACCTATTTATTCGTTAATCTAAAAGCCTGCAGGCAGAAAGTGATGACTTGTATTGCCATGAAAATCACATTTCCCCCACTATAGCCTCTTCACCTGGGCTCTCTGTGGTTTTAGAATAGGTTTTAAAATCTTCATCACATTTAAAAGCCTGAATGGCCTCGACTCGTCTTCATTCAAAGAACAGAATGTTCCCCATTATCCCCCAGATCTCACTGCTCCCCAGACAGCAGGTACAAAATGATCTCTGTGAAAAAAATTTTGTTTAACACAATTTGTTTAGTTTGCTTTGAATCTGACTTTGGTTGTTTTTATTCTCTCTGTTGCCTTTATAACAATCATTACACATTTTATTTTCCAAATGTTTTTTTTTCTTTTCAATCTTTTAAGCATATTAATTTACTTTGTTTTGATCCCATTGATGAGTTATATTCCTGTTTTAATAAACTCAAGCTGGGTTTATTTCTCTTAATATTTTAAAATGGAACCAAGAAAAGCATAGAATAATTGCCTAGTTTCTGAATTTGTAAGAATTTTATTCACAAATAACCATAAGATTGTTTTTTAATCTTTAACTCTTTTACAAATCAGTGTGTCAAAGTCAATTTTGAAAACTGATTTTAATAGCCCTAAAAAAAGCTTTTTATTTTGACTGATCTTGATCAAAATGTGTTCAACTGAAATGCAAAAGTCAATCAGGAAAAAAAAAATTCTCCACCTACAAACCTTCATTTTGTCTGTTTTTTAAAATACCGTTTTCAAGTTTTAAGCTCTGATAGATCTGCAACATGTTTCTGAGCTCCTGAGGCGTTACTCCCTCTGAATGGAGAGAGGATCCAGACCTATTGATCAGCTCATTGATCCTACTATTCACAGCCACTTAGACTCTAAGGGCCTTATAAGCCTCTGTGAACAGCTGTGAACCTCTGCTGCCCTCTGCCCTATCTCCAGGCAACTAATTGACCAAAGCAGAGGTGAGCTTTTCAACAGCAGCAGCCGCCATCTGAAAGCTGCCACATCACCTTCTCCGCACCCCTCTTCATTTGGCACAAATCTTTTCCTGATGATACATTTTAACCGGAACAACAATCAGTAAGAATGATGTACAGTCCAGGATGAAGCAGCATTTACACAGTGTGCTTTCTCAATAAAACCTCTGGCACCAGGGGGCAATCAGGCTACACCCCTCACTGAATGAAAGACCTTTGTCTTATCCAGGGGATTGCTTTTCTTTTTAACACTGAATACGTGACCCGCTGTTCTTGTAATGAAGTAAAAAAAAGGCTTTGCCAATTACATAAATTGGCTGTTAAACTTATACTACTTTTCCTACTACACTAATGTAGACAATCCTATGGGGAGGCCTGTATGGTACCCCTTTTCTAAAAATTAGTGGGTTGTTAAATTTTTGACCTTATAGGCTATAAAAAATAATTAATTGCGTTATTAAAGTTGAAATATAAGATCAAACTATAAATAAAAGTAAGATCTCAGATCTTTTACATAAAAAAGTAAGTACTTATTTGTATATTCATTTGTATACAATACACTCACCGCCATTTTATTAGGTACCCCATGCTAGTAACGGTTGGACCCCCCCTTTTTGCCTTCAGAAGTGCCCTCACCCTTCGCGGGCATAGATTCAACAAGGTGCTGGAAGCATTCCCTCAGGGAGTTTGGTCCATATTGACATGATGGCATCTCACTGCAGGTGCCGCGAGATTTGTCCGCTGCACATCCATGATGCGAATCTCCCCGCTCCACCACATCCCGGGCAAAGATGCTCTATTTGATTGAGATCTGGTGACTGTGGAGGCCATTTGAGTACAGTGAACTCATTGTCATGTTCCAGAAAAACCAGTCTGAGATGATTCCAGCTTTATGACATGACGCATTATCCCGCGTTGAAAGTAGCCATCAGAAGTTGGGTCATATGCTGGATGGACATGGTCAGCAACAAATAGTTCAGGTGCAGGCTGTGGCGCTGCTAACCATGCTCAATTAGTACCAGCGGCCCAAAGAGTGCCAAGAAAAATATTCCCCACACCATGACACCACCACCACCAGAAACCGTTGATACAAGGCAGGATGGATCCATGCTTTCATGTTGTAGACGCCACAAAATGACCCTACTATCCCAATGTCGCAGCAGAAATCGAAGTCTCATCAGACCAGGCAACGTTTTTCCAATCTTCTATTGTCCATTTTGGATGAGCTTGTGCAAATTGTAGCCCTTCAGTTTCCTGTTCTTAGCTGAAAGGAGTGGCACCGGGTGCGGCCTTCTGCTGCTGTAGCCCATCTGCCTCAAAAGTTTGACGCATTGCGCGCTCACAGAGATGCTCTTCTGCCCACCTTGGTTGTAACGGTGGTTATTTGAGTCACTGTTGCCCTTCTATCAGCTCGAACCAGTCTGGCCATTCTCCTCTGACCTCTGGCATCAACAAGGTATTTCCACAGACCGTCAGCCACTGGATGTTTTTCTTTTTTCTTTTTCGACCATTCTCTGTAAACCCTAGAGATGGTTGTGCTGCGAAAATCCCATCGCTCAAAGTCACTCAATCACCTTCTTCCCCATAATACCGATGCCAAACTGCAGGAGATTGTCTTGACCATGTCTACATGCCTAAATGCACTGAGTTGCCGCCATGTGATTGGTTGCTTAGAAAATGAAGTGTTAAAAAGCAGCTGGACAGGTGTACCTAATAAAGTGGCCAGTGAGTGTATATTCCTACACACAGATCAGAAGTTTGCCAGATGGCAGAGTGAGCCAGAATTTCTACTCTTGGCGATCTAAAGTAGAGGATCTGACCTCTCGCCTTAAAAGTCGACGCTATTTTGCACCTCGCTCATCCCTCCCCTGGTTTTCCCAGATATGTCCCATCTGAGTGAAAATCCCAGGGAAGACCCAGAACCTGTTGGAGGGACTATATATCCACTCTGCCCTGGGACCATCTGATGGATCGATGCATGAACTGACCTGCTCCATTCAGCTGTCCCTTTTGTAAAACACCCTTTGCTTGGTTGTTTTCTGGGAGGTAATTACATTTGGAGTCCTACGGTAATAAGCTACATGTGAGTGAGATGCTGATATGAGTGAAATCTGCAGAGTAGATCATTGGGGCTCCTCTTCCCTCCATAAAAAAACTTTTCTTTTTTTGCACCATGTTTTTTTTCTCCCACAATGTTTACATCTGATCCCTGCTGCCCTTTAGGAAACAGAAATGTCATGAGAGCTGTACAAAACGAAATTTTACTATGTATACAAAAAGACAATAAAAGTTGTGTAAGTCTAAGTCAGTCTAAGTCATATCCACGGATCTTGACCATGTACTTTTTCTAACCTGTTTTTCCCATTTTGGATTCATCATTAATCACATTTTATAGCCTACTAGAGAGCAATGCACTGAATCTATATAGTTCTCATATCCTTTGAAGTTTTCACACAACAGCAACAATCCCTTTAGATGTATTTTGTTTGCTGCTTTTTTGATAGATCTACACAGTGCATTTTATAGTTGTAAGGAGCAAAAGAAAAATGATACAGCTATACTTTCTTCTTAAAATAGCTCAAACTCTCAGATGTGACAGTGAGTTCATACATTTTCACACCCAGCCAAATCCTTGTCTAGATTTAAGCATTGACATTAATATACTATTCTAAAACATGAATATACTTTGCACCAAAGCAATGGTTCCACAGTCAGTTTATCACGGAAAATCCTGCATCCTGTAACTTGAAGAAAGATCCAGAACATTTCACACCTGAATCAAATGTTAATGCTTTCTTGGCATACAGACAAGGTTGGATGTGCCGAACTAAAGGTCTAAATCTAAAAAAACCCAGAAACATCCCATCCATCCATCCATCCATCCATCCATCCATCCATCCATCCATCCA
>JAGKQL010002179.1:0-38482 GCA_018398635.1 Cyprinodon brontotheroides | reverse complement strand
CATTCCGGACACAGCCAAGGCTGATTTTCCTCAATATTTGTTTTTTTTGCAGCCTAACTTAGATTCCCTGACAATCCAAATACTGATCCCCATTTTTTTCTTTCGCTCAGAATGGCCCTCTGTGAGGTTTTCATGAGTATTTCTGACCAAAAAAAAATGAAAATGTTGACATACATTAAAAAAGGAAAATACTATACAAGACAATTACTTAACAAAATACTATACTCATTTAACCAAGGTAGTTTTTAGGTTCAGGCTTTATAATTAGACGACAAGAATCCTACATAGAAGACATGCAGTGATAAAACTAAATGAATATGCAGTTTTTTAATACATTATAGAAAATAAAACAAAAAATCTTGGATAGCAATCTATTGCCATTTTCATGTGTTGATGTACATGATCCAAGTTGGATTTTATTTAGCTTTTATACTTTAATGAAAAAATGTCCAGTAAATGTAGGTGGTTTAGCTTTGAGTATATTCAAAAATTTCAATGGGCAATAGATGGGAGAACGTCACATCAGTCCCTCTTGTGGTACCCATAAAACATCAACTAAGTAAACCTAAACCATACAACTCAAGCGTTAAGAAAAACAAGCGTTAAGAAAAACAAGTGTTAAGAAAAACAAAAACAAATCAGGAATCATTCTTAATAAACGTACAAAGTGATTTCCAAGGCTTTGGGACTCAACTCAAATTCCATGAAATGGATGGAAAACCTTCTCAAGGTCTCAGTGACCATCCTATCAGTTTTTTCAAGAGCAAGCGACAATTCATCCAGGACAGAACAAGAAAAAAATAAAAAATCCACAACCTGCAGCAAGCCTAATCTGCTGCATATCAAAATAGTGTTTTTGATTCCAACACCTTAAACAGCAAGTTAGAAGGTAAAGACCAATGCTGACAAAAAAGCAAAAACAATCCGAAATCAAACATCTACACAATTCCCATTAAGACTGTTGAATTAAAGTTAAAATAAATTCTGACAATTCTACTTTGTGAGGAAGTTATAATGAGCCTCTATCCAGAAAAAAAAAAGTTCAACATAATATTAACTACATCTAGTCTACCTTGCAACAAAGGGAGGAGATCTGAGGAAAGCTCAAGTCAGTATATGAAAAAAATTGCAAGGAAGACAAGTGTGTTTAAATACAACTTTTCTAACCAGGCATGTGGAAAATGAACTTGGTTGGAAATACCCTGCAGGCACACTCCTATTCTCTTCTTCAGCTTTGAGTTAAAGATGGATAAGAAAATTATAAGGCCAAGCATGCATATAAAATGAACCAATTACACGCATTTCTTGAAAAAACAAGACATTAGCACAAATTGAACAAGCCTCTTCTAATTTCTCCCTGTTTATAAGGATCAAATCATCATTTAAAATCACTTAGGAAGGCTTTTAGCTGAAGCTTTTGGAGCTCCATGAAACTATGAAAAGGGACAGTCGTTTTAGAGGTTAATTAGAGAAGATGCACCTGTGCAGATTGTGCAATAGTAAGAAAAAATTATACCTGCAAGCACCTGCTGAAAGCCACAGAGAAGAATTTCTGCAGTCTAAGGTTTTTGGGTATTATAATTCTGAACTGAGCATAAGAAAATGCACCATTAAATCCCTTTACCGTCTTATTTAAGTTTAGTTACTTTGTATGTGTATACTAATGATGATAATTAAACGTTTAGAACTTAATCTGCCTGAAAACCTGCACCAACCAAATAACACCTACAGTATATTCCCTTACACCTTTAAATATCTCTGGAGCAGTGTGAGGTCTCCAGAGGTGTCAAGTAACAAAGTGCAAATACTTCGTTACTGTACTTAAGTACACTTTTTAGGTATCTATACTTTACTCCACTACTTATTTTTACTTCCTACATCCGACTTTTACTAATTACATTTTCACACAAGTACCTGTACTTTCTATTCCTTACATTTAAAAAAAAATGTTACTCATTACTCTTGGCTTTGGTTTAATGTTTATAAATATTTATTTCAATTCCATGTGAGCTCTCCAATGCAGCTCATTGGCACCATCCACATCTAGTGAAAACTAGTGTAACTGGATGAGTCATATAATGCAAACACTCATTGGTTAGCTAAAGGAAATCATCAGAAGCAAGCAGGTGTTCTTTAAACTGCAAACGTGAATTGTCTATGCCATGCTACAATGTCGGATTCAGAAAAATATGTTAAAATGTCTAGAAGGTCGTCACAGGCGAGAGCGTATGGAGAGATGAAGACGCAAACCAACAAGACCTCCCTCATCCTTTGTCCTATGTCAAAGATTTTTTCAAAATGGTGGAAAAATTGAGTTTTCAATTCATATAGTGGCATCTGGCTGGTTTATTTTTAAAGGTTACTTTTTACTTTTATGCTTTAAGTAGTTTTTGGAGCACATACTTTTTCACTTTTACTTGAATAAAGAGGTTAAGTTGATACTTCAACTTTTACCAGAGTGTTTTTAAACTGCAGTACCTATACTTCAACGTAAGTAACAAATGTGTGTACTTTTGACACTACTGGAGGACTCCTGCTGTT
This sequence comes from Cyprinodon brontotheroides, assembly GCA_018398635.1. Classification (NCBI taxonomy): domain Eukaryota; kingdom Metazoa; phylum Chordata; class Actinopteri; order Cyprinodontiformes; family Cyprinodontidae; genus Cyprinodon; species Cyprinodon brontotheroides. The sequence continues at coordinate 35,941 of JAGKQL010002179.1, read as the reverse complement.
TTAAACACTCCATATTCATCTTGAACACTATCAAATACACCAATAGCAGAATTTAATGCTACAGGCATATTACCCTTGCATTTGTAATCCAGAGATCCTCTGAGCATCTAAAGTTGAGGCATCCAACAGGCATCAGCCTTTCCCTGCAGGAACCCAGTCATTTTCATAACAGGCAAACAGGTAAGCAAAGGATGCAGACAAACAAGGTCTGCCCTTTATCATGCATAACCTTGACCACCCAGGAAACCTTGCTGAAGTCCCAGAAGAGACCATGTACCCAGAAGAGCCCTATGAGAAATTGACCCGGCTACTGGCCTCTCTGCGGGTCACACGCTCCTCTCCTGACCGGAGATGCTCCCTTACATCTCCTACTGAGCCACGGATACTAGAGCTCCCCTGAGGTGTGTTCTCTCACCACTGCTCACTGTACACAGTGCACCTCAGCTAATCTGTCTGTTAAACAGGTGATCCCACTTTTTTTGTTTGATATAAGAACACAAATAAAAAAAAAATTAAAAAAAAGTATGTGGACTTACTGTTCCATTGCTGAAATCAGAACCATGTGCAAATAACTATGCTAAAGAATGGAGAGTAGGATGGGTTTCCTGAGATTATTTATAATATATATATATATATATTTTTTTTTTTTCCTTAAGTAATGTTACTACTTACTACCACTATCTGACAGTGGGAATTCCCCTGTGGATAATATCTGCTCTGGTTTCTGTTCCAGTACAGTCTATTTTCGTGCATACTGTAGATATAAGTTGCTTTTGTTTTTTGAAATCAATGTTTTTCAAAAGGAATTATATTAATTTTGTTTTTAAGACCATTAATATTTACTCAGAATGACTTTCTTTATATATATATATAAAAAGAAATAAATATAGGTACATTTTAGCATAATATTTTAGCAAAACAATATTACCTATAGAAATACTGACTACTTTTTGAGCATAAGACCAAAGAGAAAAATATTTTAACCAAAGCTTTTTCATGTTTTGAATGCTGTATATTTGTGTTATAATATCTCGGAATTGTTTTTAGTATTAGAAGAATATTTAACAACTTTTTTTAACTCTCATAAAAAGGGGAATAAAAGTAATTTACTCTAGTAACTTAATATATAAAATAATACTTATATATAAATATATATATTTATGTATAAATATGTTACCATTCAAAGAAGCAAAGGTATTCCAAATTGCAGCTCTCCTGAAGTCTTTTTTTTTTAAACATCAATTTAAGAAAGAGTTAACTTAGACTTATATTCAACTGTGAACATAAATCAGATTGGCGAAGATTGTGGGTCAAAGGTCTTTACCCACTCTTCAAGGTCACTGTATGGTGTCCTGCACCTTTAAGATACCTCTCAGCAAAGAATTCTGCGAAAAAAAATGATTTGAATTTTCATTGAAGTAGTAATGCATCTAAAATGTGCACATTAAAACAGATTTAAAGGACTAGAATTGAAGACACTTGTGATTGTGTGTGTTTTGGATGCCTACCACGCTACATGAGGGTGCTAAATCAAAACACTCTCTTTATGTAATATATAAGCAATCAGAGGCGTAAGCAGCTAAAGTCTTCTTAGCTGCTCTTCTGAAATATAATAAAAAGAAAAAATGTAATGTCCCTTTAGCCTTAGGCCATCTGAAACAAAAAAGATCTCAGGAATATTAGATGAGGAATCCACTCCTAAATAAAATAGGCTTCCTTCTAAAATTCCAAATCTGAAAACATACTGCAAATAAGGCACTGTGACTGTTTTTATGAGGGAAGAGAAATTAATTGTAAGGATTTGCTTACCTGCGAATTCTCTTATTCTTCATCATGGAAGCAAGCTGACATCAGGTTGCTCCATACTCCCCTATTCAGTAAGCAAAGTCTAAAGCTTTTTTTTTTAGAAATGTAATAGAGAGGCAGGTTCTTTTCAAAATTTTCGTGGTTCAGCTGGAGTAACTTTCCTCCAAGAGCTCAGTGGATCCTCTTCATAACATTCCTCTCAACTCCTTGTCTGCATGCCACACACCACAGGTGAAGCCAATCAGCAATGGAAGCAGAGCCAGCACCTTTCCACTGGTGCACTTGGTGCTTTAGGAAATGTTGATACCATCACAGCAATGTTTTAAATAAAAGCGGTCCGAAATATTGCAAAACATTTTTCTCATTACTCTAAGAACATGATAACATTCTGTGTTATAGTGTGAGAGTTGAATAGTGCACTATTAGGGTTAGACCTTGAAACTTTTGGATTCTTCTGCATAAGTTTATTGGGGCCAAGTTGGACTTCTAACTCCTTTTGAAGTGTTGTGCTTGCTTAGCTTTTTTTTCAATTACTTCAAATTGTTTGCACAAGGTTTTTTTGTGTTCACACAATAAAATCAAATTAAAGTTAAGACATACTACCTTAAGAAAGCCTTTCATTTTTGTATCCATTAGCTAAGGGTGAATTTGTTACTGCCATTTGTTTCCTTCTTCTTTATAGCTTAAGCTTTCTGTCCTTGCAATTCCTGACAGATATACACTCACAGAAATTATTATATTTCCTGTTTGGGGCTTAAGCAGAGTTCTCTGGGGATACACAGTAACTCTAGTCAACCATTTACAGTTTATCTTCCAAAGAAGATAATACTGTGCCTCTGGTTTCCTCAATAACAAAGAAATGCATTTAACCATAAGCTTTTTCCTGTCCAGAATATGTTATGTATCATATTTCACAGTGGGTTTCCATTAACACAAAGAGAGCCAAGATGATAAATGGACACCAGTATATATTTGGACAATCAGAATTAACACAATATGCTCAGTTTTGCACACCTGCCAAAAGGAAAACATCTGGATCTTCATTTAATCCCAGTTACAGCCCTAACCCAATCATCACCACCAACACAGGTGGGCCTCACTGACCTTTTGAATGACACGGTGCAGTGATGAGGATTAATTAAATGCTACCTGTAATTAATGCTTGCAGACCGAAGCAAATGTTCATCTAATGCCTTAAGAAAGTTTACCTGCTTCTATGGCTAAATAAAGTGCTAGAAGAGGAAGTATATTTGCTGTAATTTTCTTTGGTATAATTAACCTATAGCATCCCTGTTTTATTTTAAATGATTGCTTCAAACAGTCTGCTTACAGAAAATAATTGTATGCCTTAGTTATAAATTGAAAAGTGAAATTAGTCAAAAGCATGTCAAATATTTAAATTGTGAAGAGTCTCTGTAAAAAACATTGATCCTCACAACAATTTTTAAACAGCATCAATAAAATAATCTTTAAATTAAGAAACCTTTAAAAAGTATTTCTTTTGGTAAAGGAATAAATGTTTCAAATCAGGAAAAAAAATATTCTGTAGTTTGTGAGGAAACATTTACTTGTTTTAATAGTGTGCATGTTAATAGATTTTTTTTCCACAATATGTTTTCATTTGGATTCTAGACAAAAATAATCCCAAACTGTTTCATCCACCCTATGCACAATATGGAGTTGTGCGCACTTCACCACAGTTGTGTATTTTTTTTGCTCTGCCTACTAATCTAAAACAACTTGTGCGTTGTTCTTTCTTGATTTACTGCGTTTAATGAGTGTTTACATAAGAAGGCATGGTTGCAACTAATCTACTACATTGCCCCAAGTTTATTATTTATTTTATTTTTTTATGGAAACTTAAATATATAAACAGCTCAGGCGATAAGCCACCCAGATCTATTAAACTGTCTGCAACTAAACCTGTAGGGGGAGCTACATATAGCCCCTTAAGTAGGGATGCAGAAGAATGCTAGCTCTCATCAGCCGGTTGGCTTGCAGCAGTAAGAGCTTATTCTGAAAGATGGCGCTTTGTCTGCATTTTATTTTAGCTCTTCAAAAGTTGAGCCCAGTCCAATCTCTGGTTAGGCAGCTTTTATCAGGCAAATAAATGTCAAAATATGAGAGTTCAGGACATTTGTTTCGTGTTCTTGTTCTAAATGAAAAATTATTCTTATTCTTTCATTTCCAACTTTGACTTCCCACTCTGGACATCAGGAAAAATTAACAGAAAAGCTTCAACTTCTTACAAGCGACATGGTTTAAACGTTGGGGAAAAAAGTGGCAGCTTATTGTAAAGGATATACTATAATAGGTATAGAATATCCTTGACATGGTTCCACAATGATCATGAATACCCATGATGTCACCTTAGAAGGTTTTTCCAAAAATTTGTAAACTATCGCTTTCATTACAAGTAATGAGAAATTCTTAATGCCCCTCAAGGCAGGCTAGGTTAGTAGGCCTTTATGAATCAACTAATTGGTAGAAAGAAAAAAAAATACAACTAACATTTTTGTGGATCAATCGAAATATTTTGTTTTAAGTTGAAATTTAAGATGTTTTATTATTATTATTATTATTGTACATTTATTTGACAAAAACCTACACTCCTGAAATTTATTTACTTATTTGGGCCGAGAGGAGAGTTTTATTTTTGTATTTCATCTGCTTCCCTGATACTATAAATCATGCAATAAAACAGTCATAATGAAATTAATTCTACCCTATAAAAAGTCTCACTGCCACAATAACAAACCGGATTGCAAGGATTGGTATTGATCCTTAAAGTAATTTTATAACCCAGTTAACAAAGAAGGTCAGCAGCACCGCCCCCTCAAAGCTGGATAATTAAACAATAACACTTTCAATCTTTTTTTACACAGCTATCATCGTTGTTTACAAAGTCTGTGCTTGGTCTTTGCTGTGGCTGCATGGCAGTGAGTCCCTATTGTTCATCAACAGCAAAACAAAAGCCTTATTAATCAGTTTAATCAAGTTGCCTGACAGAGATCAGCAGGTCGACAGATTTATGCCATTAGACTTTCGTCAAGTGTAGCTTTGCATATTAAACCATAACAGTGATGCAATATTAAAAAATGTAATTGATGGTAACTTATTCCCAGTGATGTTTGCAAAACAATGATTGACAGTGTAAAAGGGAAAATTTAGGGTTGCCATTTTATCAGTTATTAGAGAAGTCATTCCTCACATAACATGGGGATTTCAAGGATGTCTAAATTCAATTAAATTCCTTTCAGAAATGCGGTATTTTTGCTTCTCTCTAAAGAAATGACAGATTTGAAACAAGGGAGTTTAAGATTCTCTATGAGAAAAAGAATTGGATATAGTGAACGATTTCAGTCAAATCTTCTGCAGTTTGCAATTTACAGCAAACATACATCCCTTTTGGTCCCTCTGAGCAGATCTGTGCTATGACTGGGTTAAATAATCTGATTTTCTTCATCTAGTATTGCCCCCATTTGTTTTAATTAAAATAACTGTAAAGGAATTTTTAGATAACTGTTGGACAGTTGAAGGTGGTACACAGAGAGTAATAATTTAAAGCCCTTATTTCTGTTAATTATAACATTCCCCGGCTAGAGGCTAATGAAAACGTGACATTTAAAATGAGAAAATTACATCAAAACAATAAAAGCATGTTAAATGGAGGCCCAGAGGTTATTTTCAGAAGGTACTTTTAATCTGACAGACTTGCTTTATTTCTGCTGCAAGGGCTTTTCTCTTAACACTCTTCATTGTATCTAAAATGAAGATTTTTACAGCACAAAATTCATTACTCTCATGCCAACAGATTATTTTGCCTGGGCTCATGATGTCTGCGGCTACCAGGATTGTCAGTGGGGTTCTCAGCTTCAGCTCTGACTGATGCTCTCCTTGAATAGAATGCCTGGTTACAAGTACTGAAATGAATTCATAGGTTTGATGTTATGCTACTATCCTTCCATTTTTGGTAAAAAGATTAAACATTATCTACATATAGCTTGCTTTAAAATCTATTTCTGCTTTGTGACTTTTTCACGGATGTGTTTGAAAACCCCAAATGACAAGTAAAAAAAAGAAAAAAAACTAAATATTCAAATTATTTATTTTGTCCAGCCATAAAATGTAAAGTAGAAAACTGAGATACTTTAGGGTTGGTTTAAAAAATAAAATCTGTTGAGCCCCAAGAGGCAAGGGATTAGGTGACTTCTGCCATTTACATGGCACATCAGTCTGTAAAGGAGCCAGTAAAACCTGATTTCAAAGGCAGCACTGTCATTCTCCAGAAACAGGTTAAAAATAAAAAGTATCACAAAATACTGTATCTATTGCGGCTGCAACCTTGACTGTTAAAGTTTTTGAAAATTCCTGATATGTATTAAAGTTTGTGGTTGTAATTGGACAGAATGTGAAAAAGTTTAAATGGTATAAATGCTTCTGCAAGGCTGTAAGTCCATTGTACCATTAATAGCAGGACTTCTTAAAAAACTAAAGTCTGAAACAAGGACACTGGAATTAATTAAAAGCTTTTCACTGCTTTGTAGGGGTTAGTAATTACAATTTTTGCAATGCAATGCAGCTATTTAATAGATGCCACGGCTTCTAATTGTGTGTCCATAAAAAGTTTAACATCATCAGATCACAGTTAATCATGCTAGTGATTCAGTTTTTGTCCTAACGGGCAAACTGAAGTATTGGAATGGCTGTTATTAGAGTATATAATGGGACAACTCTCAGAGTGTGGGGTGTGCATGGTTGTGGGGGACATTTATATAATTCCTTACCTCATTGTAAACATTAAGCTTTTTATCGGTCTTGCTAATTTGTTTATCTTTGAATTTAAAAGGATCTTCCCAAACCATCAATGCAGTATATCATCAAAAACTTTGAATCTGAACCAAAAGAAAGATATATACACATGTAAAAAAAGTTGTTTGTACCCTGTGTTTCATAAAAAAAAGAAGTCTAAGCTTTGAAAGAATGTCCTTTAGATAGATGAGACAAAAATGTACCTTTTTGCCAAGGGACGTTTATTTAGTCTAAGTTCATAGACAAAATAACGAGTAACATTTGTTTTAAAAATGTAAGGAATGGAAATCACAGATACTTGTGTGAAAATGTAAGGAGTAAAAAGTAAAAAATTGGCTAAAGAATAACTACTGCAGTAAAGTATAGATGGCCAGCATTACTACCTCAGTGACAGTAATGAAGTATTTGTACTTTGTTAGTGGACACCTCTGTAGTGCATATTTAGGAACATCATCCCTCATATAAATCTTAATCAATTCAAAAGTTTGTTTGTTTTTTTTTAACTGTAAAGCTATGAATAAATCCTTGAACATCTTGATCCCAAATCTTAGTTTCAATCATAAGTCTAAAAGATTTTTGTGATTGCTTCAACATGAAAGCAGATTGAGCCAGATGGATTTGCCATCTATTTTGTCCCTGAAGTACAGTAGGGTATTTTGTCAGTGAAAACTGCCAGTAAATGACTTTGCTGGGTCACATCTGACTGGTCATATCTGCTATCTGTACATCGGCCTTGCACTACTGATGGCAGAGCACTAACAGACAGCTGATATCCCAACCTTAAAATCCAACCTTCTTTAAAGCTGATAAAGGTAAATCAACTCACTGTTAAGGTGAATCAAGTTTATGTTGATCTTTTAATTTTTGTATTATTCTTTTTTTTTTTTTTTACTTCAAGGCAATACACCTGTAAGTTTAAAGAGTCTATAACACCTTGTTTTTATGTATATTTCAGTTGCTTCTGAATTTTGATTTTCATAACTATGGCTCTACAAATGAATTAGACAAATTTGGACAATTCACAATAAAAACACTTTGGTATAGCCACGTGATTAGATCAATAAAAAAAGTTCCTAAGCTGTTCCTGGGAGCTCAGAACTTTCTATAACTATTTTTTAATATAATAAATTATAAAGATGTGCATCTTTAACTGGTTTTGTAGATTTTAGAAAAAACTGTTCTGCTGAATGTGTTCAATTCAATTCAGTTTATTTATATAGCACAAATTCACAACACAAGTCATCTCAAGGCACTTTACAGTACAACCAGATCATACAGTCATATTGATTCAAAGTGTGTTGAATTGGTTTTGTTTCAAAGTAGTTCCTCTAGGATTGTATCATTTAAATGATCATTTAATATACTTTTGGCTGTGTGCATCTATTAACATGCATGCCTTTTTTTTTTCAACAAAAATGGTTTTGATTTTTTACATTTTTATGTTATTGAGAAATGTTTGCATAACAAATCAGATCAGTGACTTTAAAAAGAGTGAAACTTTTCATGTTATTTATAATATCCTGTTGCCAACAGTGGCTTCAGAAGCGTTTTAAATTTTGCGGGGGACACATTGCCCAGGGGAAGCTAAAGTGCAGTTTCCAAAACACATGTGGCTTTGTTCTCCCTCCCCTGCGGTTCATAGTGACTTTTTTGGTCTGTTGTTATTTTATGGGACAGACTCTTTAAAAGCACCTCAAGTTAACCAGTTCATTAACTACTGGATATAAGCTACTTCCATAAAGTGCAAACTTTTAATACTACAAAGATGTGTACCACTCATACTGTAGTAATACATCTTTGTGCAGGATTTATTTTGTGAGTATGTATTTCAGGGAGTAAAAAGAAAACAAATAAGATGAGATGATCAATCAGAGAAAGACAGAACTATAGAAAAATAAACAATGCATAAGTACTGTATACCTTTTAACCAACCAGGGTTAATTTGATATAAAACAAAAACAATATTCATTTGTGACAAAAACTAATGGTGTGTTTTTGCAAAAGAGTTCTGAACCTAACCAAATACAGAGCAATGTTGTGGTCACCGCAAGGGGGGTACCAGACTCTGATGTATCCATGATCCGAGGATAGGCAGAAGATCAGAACCGAGCAGACGAAGGACGGCAGGACAATACAAAAATGGTGTTGAGGATGTGCTCGGGATTCAGAGCCAGATTATCAGAGATCTGGTGAGGTGCCAAAGGAGAATCCAGGGTCAAGTTGGGTCACAGTTCCAAGTACGGTACACAAACAGGCAGAGATCTGGCAGGAGCCAGAAAACAGGTCAGGCAAACAGGATCATAAAAGAAGATCCAAAAAGGGCAGAACAGGTCAGGATCAGTAAATCAGTTCCCCCCTAGAATAGAGTCTCACCACATGGCTCCAAATAATCTGGCAGTGATGACTGCTCTAAAAGCTGGTTATGTAGAGACCATTGCTGGTGGATCAGATAAGCAGGAAATAAAAAATGTGCAGAGATAAGCAGGTGTGTTAAAAGAGTAATCAGACCAGACATCAGTTCCAAAATCGTGACAGTACTAAGAAATTTGCCTCCTGCCTATAGAATCATGGCTATAATTGCTCAAGAAATTGCCACCCAAAAAATTGAGCTTTCATGTTGAGACCAATCATCTCTTCTGTGTTGTAAAACTCTGAGTTTATGATGTGTTTTTTTGTTTTGTTTGTTTGTTTATTATTCACAAGCCATATTATGTTCTTTCTTGAGCTCACAAAGACACAAATGAACATATGATCAAAAAGGTTTAACTGTAACCCAATGTATATTAGATTGAAATACATGTATTCAATTGAGGATTGTCATAAAGACTGATCATAATGTATCGATTAGTTTATGTAAATCATACAAAACTATATGTACAATAAAAAAAATACACCATTATGTTTGGGAGAGTATTTTTTCATAGTAATCCTTCTATTCATTCACCACAAATTAAGCTAAATACCAGAATGCCTCAGACAATACAACAATGACTCTTCCCGACTTTGTGATCTGAGACTCACACTGCAGAAGGACCTCATTTGTGTGTGCTAATGAGCATGACTTCAGTACTACCTATTGATAAATATGCAAACTAAAAGAGAATAATACAGTCCTCATGTCATCATTAGGGACAAATAACCTTGACATTATATTATTAACTGAATACAAATTAGCTTACTATTAATGACTCACAATGAAACAGTGCTGTCATAGTTACCATATTTAATCTGTAAAAAGTTTAAAATGCAATTTTAATTTCAATAATGAAATTTTCTGGAGAGCTGTTCTCATCGAAATTTCTCTTTGTTAACATTCGTGGACACAAAAACACAAAATAAATCTGTCTAAGTCTAAATGACAGCAGTACGATTTCTACTTGCTTTTATTTTCTGTTTTATTGTTTAACTAATGTGAAGCACTTTGAATAGTCTTTGCACAGAACTCTGCTAACAAATAAACTTTCCTTGGTTAAAAGTTGCCTAAAGTATCTAATCAAGGTTTGATATCAAATTGGTTACAGTTTATGACATTTTAGAATGTTTCAGACTTGGAGTTTTATATGTTCCTTTTAAAGGGTTTCCTCACTGTTGCCTCATTAGGAACACGATACAGTACAAGATATTTTGATTGAAAGTTGTTAAAAAAGAAAAACAGTTTTTATAATCCAAAAAAGTTGATACATATATATAACATAATCTACAGTTTTGGTAATATTGTAAAAGATGTTAGTGAAGCTACTCAAATTCAAGTTAAAGTCTCTGGACAACCTGGTGCTTCCTTTCCAACTAAGTTCAAGCTAGTTTTGTAAATGTCGTTTATAAAGAAAACCATATTGGAGAAGTAATATAGCATTATCATTCATGCTTATTTTATGCATTTGACTGATGCAGAGTAAATATTGAAAAAAAAAAACTCTTATAAAGTTAATGCTCATAATAACACGGATCCTTTTAGCAAACTGACTTCTGTGTTCTTGCTCATGCTTTTTGTCGTAGTTAGTTGCATGACTTATCTTGTTCCTCTTTCCTTAGTTTAGTTTGTTCCTTCCCATAAGGTACAAATTTAACTCATTCATATTCGGTAATAAAATTGTCTTTTTTAAAGGGACAATCTTTTTCTTCCCCCATTTACTTCCACATATGTTTCTTTTAGTTAATAATAATAATAATTTAATAATAATAATAATTATTATTATTATAATAACTGAACTTTTATTGATTCCACACAGGAGAATTTGCCTCTGCATTTAACCCATGCCCTGGGGAGCAGGGGGCTGCCATTGTGTGGCCCAGGGCGCCGTTAAGGGTCTTGCTCAGGAGCCAGAATGCAGGCAGTGCTGATCAAACCTGGTACTTTGGGTAAACCTTCTCAGAGCACACAAGTATACTGTTGTAACCACTAGCCATCACTCCCCACAGTTGATGTGACCGAAAGCAGTCACATACATGATTCATTATCCCATTAATAAGGTATTATTTGTTAGAAAACAAAACAAAAAAAAAAAAAAAAAAATTTGTTTTCGTTTATGGGTTCTAGTAAATGTGTAGTCAGTGATATATAAAGAGTATGCCTATCCAGTTTTGGAGGCTCACTCTGACTTAGAAAAGTGCTGTTAAGATTACAATCCATAAAATATTAAGGCAAATTGTGGTTGTTTATCTTTTATTCATTTGAATTTATTTTTTATTTTGCATTATAATTTGGCCTTTTCAGCTGCATGTTTGAGTCACAATGCAGGGCCATATGCAGAAATGAGATGACATGTAAGACTTGACTGTAAATAAAAAGATTTATAGATTTAAATGCATCCGCTCTTCAAACTTGCTATTGGCATTGCTGTAAAAGATTTAAATATGTATATTGAGGAGGTGGTGGCTGCCAGCCTGCGCAATGTTTAACTTGCCGGGGATGTGAGGTTGTATGTGTGTATTCATTTCAGGATTCATAACTCAAGAGGGCACGGTGACGGCAGAGGGGCTGAGAAAACAAGAAACAAAAATCTGCTGAAGGAGTGGGTGTGATTTCATGTTTTCCCAAAATGAAGAATACATATGCATCCAACAAAGCACATGGCCTGATACTCAGCCATGAATACCAAATAACATCAAAGTAGTTTTCATAAACGCGTGTAATTTAGTGGGAGTACAAAATGGGTTTTGATTATAAGCCTGCAGAAGAAAAAGCTGACCCCTCTTTTCATGTAGTGTGAGAATATGTGAAGTTCATCCACCAGTTCCTCTGGTTCTTCATAGAGTAATGAGACTGGTTGAACCAGTGGACCTTTCGTCCCAGAGCTGTTAACCTCTCACAGTTTGAAGTATGACTTGCACAAAAGGGTTTCACAATGAGATCTAAAGGTCCCAGAGGCCCTGTGAGCTATTTCCAGGATTCTGCCAATTGGCAGAAGAGTAATTAACACTTGACTGTATTTTCCTTTTTGAAATGGGAAAAGAACTGATTAGTAGAGACATGAGTCACAATTCATACCCCCTAAAACACACCAGATGAACTCTGATCATATAACAGCAGTTTCTTTTTAGCATAATTTTTGCTGATAAACTTGATTATTGACAGAACAGGGGGACAACAAGAGGATTCAGAAAAAAAGGATGAGCTCAGTTTAGCTATCAACAGGCAGACATGTTGGGCAAACAAAAAGATTTAGAATACATTTTCTGAAATGCAGTCATGAAAAAGCAGTTTTCGCCCACCGCTGTTGTTTTACATAGAAAAGTAAAATCCTTTCTGAGGGGCTGTAATTCCGTGAAACGGACAAGTGAGCCTTGGTTTGGCATTTTGACCGTGTCAAGTAATCTCAACCGCACACCTTTGTATTGGAGTGTGCCTTAACTAGGCATTGGCAACTTACCTTTTATTCTAAAAATATCAAAATCTTATGATTAAAACAACCAAGGTTTTCTTGATTTGAAGTTCTTTTTAATTAGTTTGTGAGAAAGTCCTGACCAGTCAGGATTTTAGGCCTTGCTCACTGCTATTCATTTTATTCAGGCTGTCACCCCCTACCTGCTGTACACTGTCAAATGCAGGCTGAGAAGGTTGGTACAGTCGTACTTTGATTACTGTATGGGGTAGAGTATTTAGCGTTAGACAGTATCACTTGTTACTTTAAAAATACTGGCCAGTCACCACCAACCTGGTAAGAATGAACTTTTTGTGATGACGAAAGGGGCTCTCAGCAGGGACGGTATGGACCCCCAGCTGTGATGTCCCATTTAAGGTTTCCAAAACACAATTAGAAAATAATAATTCAGTAAATTAAATACAGTAAAAAACAAGGCCAATCCCTATTGTCTTGACAGGAACCAAGCAGGTCCTCCTTAGTAAAGTGCACCAAGCTGATTGGGTAAATCTGCAAGTGGCACCTCCCTCCCATATTTAGCTTTGAGGCAATCACAGTAGTAAGTAGAAGCTGTGACGTATCATATCTGTAAGTTTTGCATTTACTTAGCATTTACTTGTTGCATGAACTTACAGCTGATGAAAGCATATCCCTCTATTTTAAGTTGAGCAGCTATGACCGCCGGGTTCCCCAAATACTGCTGGTTTTTGCCACTGAGGACTTTTTCATCTTTGACACCTATTTTACAGCAATAATGCCCAGCTGCCTCAGCTTCAGCGGCGGATGTCACAAGAGAGTGACTAAAGGAGACACGGATATAATAGGATCCTTTGGCAGCTGCTTGATTTGTTGTTTTCTGAAGCAGAGTTAACTGATAAATCAAACTCTTGAAAAGTCGGTCCGGACGACAGCATTACAAGTGTGTCCTTTTGCAAGTTTTTCAAAAGAAAAAAAAAAGAAAAGAGGTTATTTCATTTAAAACAGACTAAATAGTTGCAAGACATCTATGAACCATGTTTGTCTTGCTTCAGCCGGCCACTTCTAGTGATCTTCTATATATCACTGCATTTAATTGATTGAAAATATTTCTTTATTTGAGGCTAATGCTTCTATTGGTTTCTAGCAAGTTGCATTTTCGGGAGTTTGTGAATTCACAAGTCTCCTCACAATTTATTTTACTTGCAAGGTAAATCCACAGAAGTGGATGAGCAAGAAAGTTAATGTCAAGCCCTTCACACAAAACATAAAAGCAGTTATCTTATACAGCCAGAGGAGGTATGAGAAAACTCCCGTATTTCAAGCTCTGAATGTCTCATATAAAAAAATTAAATAAATGGTTTCAAAGTGACTTTACCAAAATTTGGACAATAATTTGAGTGAGATTCTTCTGCATAAACTGAAACAAGCCATTCAAGATCAAAACCTCCCCAATATAAATTTTAAAATATTCTGCAAAGAACAGTTCCCCAAAATTCCTCTTTGGTGATAGAAAATAGTCATGGTCAATTATAGTAACTGTAAATGGCAAATACTGCTGCCGATATTGGCAAAATTACTCATCAGATAAAGGGAAAAGTTGCTATTTTACATAGGACGAAGATGATTTTGACAGTGTCTTTAACGTCTACTGTTCTTATTATGTTTGTTTGTTTATTTGATGCCCAGATTTATTTCCATGTGTTTTAAAACGGGAGTTTTTTTCTTCTTTGGATACCAAAATTCATTTTATTGTTTACAGTTGCTACAAAATTATTGAAAGCTAGAATATCCAATATATAGAAAGTCATTATTCTGAAAATAGAAAGTATAAGACCACTGACTGCGGCAGCCACAAATCGTAAACAGAGAAACAAGAGCTAGTATCAAAATTGAGTCATATAGAGAGAACATTCAAGTTCCGCATTATTTTGGAGAAGCCTTTATGTGCCAGGCATTGCATAATACATGAGGCTTACAGAACTCAAGTAATAAAAAAATAAAAAAAAACGCAACAAAACTTTTCTTGTCCAGAATAATTATCTCCCTTGAAGTGACCCATTTAGACTTATATGGATTTCTTTTAAAATTTAGATGCTCAAGGCCCTCTAGGATGACGGATGAGAAGGATGTAAAGAGAAGCTTCTCTGCACACCTATCTGTCCAGCAAATCAGTTTCTTTTGAAGGCAGAAAGAAAAGGGGACGACAAAACCAGGAGAGACAATGGAATGACAGAGATAGAGGATAATATGAAAAATGAAAAAAAAGATGAAATAAACGGAGAAAAAGACAACATGATAATGGAAATGTGAAGGTGAGAAAATAGATGAAAAAAAAAAGAGGGTCTTTGCAGAAAGGGAAAAGATTAATAGAGAACAATGGGAGTCCCCTGATTGTAAACCACTTTTCTACCCATTTTAGAAAAAATGAAAAGCTGCGTCTGAGTTCAATCAAAACCATTTCATAAAAAATACTACAGCAAACAGATGAGCGATGGCACATTGTGAGCTCCAGAGCAAAAAGAAACAGAACACCCAGAAATATGCAAGCTTTTTTTAGCGGCACCTAGTGGCTTCGTTTTATGTACAGTGGGCTGATAGGAAAGAAGGGTCTGAGAGAGGGGAGAAACAAGCGGCAAAGGACCAAAGGTTGGATTCTAACCTGGGTAAGCCATTTCCAGGATGTCTTGAGTCTAAAGTCTCAAAAAGTCCTTAAGATAACTGTCGGATATGAAGCCATGGAGCTGTACAGATGACTCAAGCAAATAGGCATCTTGATGAGACCAGTATAGTTAGAGCTTTTCCAGTTTGCTTCTTAACAACATCTCATATCTTTTTATGTGTTCTAACAATTATCCTCAAAGTCAAGAAATAATATCATGGCTTATGGCATAACAAAGTAAAGAAACAGTGAAATAGTAAAGCATTTTCCTACATGGCAAAAATAAATAGTAAATGCAATCCAGTTTCTATCTCTGCATTTGCATGCGCTGCATTATCAATATCCAGATATTTTAATATAATGTCATGTGACTCCAGGATCTTCTATGTCAAACAGTTGTACGTTTAAATTACATTTTGATTTTTAACCCCTCAAAACCCACCGTTTTAAAGCGTTTACAAATAATAACTTAGAATGCATGAAAATTACACAGGTAAAATGTTTACCAATAAAGACTTGTTAGACATCATTGGAAAGCTCAGATTCTCCACAATTCAACCACCTAGATTATTTTATGGACATAGTGAGCACCAAAGCACTATTATTGCAGCATGTCGAAATGTAGCATGACAAAGCAGCCACAACAAGCAAGCATGTCTTTATTACTGCTGTTCGAAAAAGACCTATTATTTTCGAGAATAAAAAAACAACTTTGAGTCATGTTTGAACTGATGCCGCTTGGGCTTGATGCAGCTTGGGTGTTTTACTCACCCAATCTTCATGTATATATTCAGAAACTAGAAGGTGTTAGCTTATAAATAATATTTCACACATTTAATTTGGGCTTACAGTTCCTCAGTTATTTGCTTCTCCTCTTGGGTATTCAAAATTGGTGAATTTCCCAGAGATGAGGTGGATATTAAGAGGTTAAAAAAATGTAAGGGCAGATAAAGACATATTCATATAAGGTTTTTATTGAATATAAATATAATTATAAATATAATTTAAATTTTAAGAATTTTTTTTCAAGGTACAGCTGTAATCGGTCAATATGTAGATTTTTCTTCTAGCTATGAATGTCTTCATTGCGTCAGTACCATCTTTTTCATACTGCAGGTGTTAGTTGGTTGTATTAATGGCTGGCAAAGAGATTTCCTGCTGCCCTGCAGTGCAGTACTGTTCTTTACCTTTGCTGCCTAAAAAAAAAAAAAAAAAAACTGTTAAATGTACATGCTGTCAGGCAAACTCCACTGGGACTAAACTGTGAATGTATTAATGAATGTAAAAATCTGCCAAACACTTCTCTGCCCCCAGACCTCAGAACTCAATTTCCAATGGCAGTTGGTTGGATTTGAATTAGATTCCCACCAGGAACTGTTGAAAATCTAATGCATCTCAAGTAAAGAAATATGCAGATAGTCCCCAGTGAAAGAAGTATTGAACTCTTTTCTTGCAAAATACAAGCCGAGCATAAAAAGTGGGTGTGAAGAAGAAGATTGGTTTGGTTGATTTTTATCTTTAGAACAGAAAAACTAAACTGCTATTCTTAAACAATTGTTTAGAAATCTATAGCAGCTTTGCTGTTTTATGCATCATATTATGCAGGCTAAAGGTTTCAATACATTTGGTTATATCTAAATGGAAGAATGTTTATTCTAAAAATTGATTACCGAGTTCTTTCCACTACCAATTATATTGATTTCCTCCTTCCGTATATATTTCACTTAAGGGGTAATTTGCCATAAATCAGATCATATTAAATACATAAAAAAGCAAGATAATACCCTTTCAATAGGACAATATACATTTTTGCTGCATGAATGGATATTTTTTTATATTCTTATATATTATTTTTCTTGGCAGCACAAAATAATAGAACCCATTTTACAATGACAATTTCATTTTTTGCTTTTCTATCACAGATGTTTGATATCATTAACCTACCTCTAATATTATAAAAAGGAAACAACTATGACTTGTGGTTTTTACTTAATATATAGTATTCATTTAAATTTATAGTATTAAAAAATTCTATTGATAGCAAATACGTGGTTTAACAGCAATATGTCCACTTTCAACTGGTTGTCAAAGATCATTGTCTTTAATCAACTGTATTCTAGTGCCACAATTCCAAACAAGTCAGACTTAACTCAACCAATGTGAGAACATGACCCTGCCCCAGGCCAAATTTTGATAAATCCCACCCAAGCAACCAGTTCAAGGAGACCCTAAGGGGGATGGCTAATTATGGAAATAAGTGTGAAAGGCACTTATTTAGCAGGGTTTGGAGAGAAATCTTCTGAAGGTGAAGGTGAAAGTGGTTGTTGACTAAGAGTTTAAGTCGTTTGGAGATGCCTGAACCTGGTGCTGCAGAGACTACAGAGGACAGGGTGATTTGTTACAGATGTGTATGTCAAAGGAAAACAGGGGCTATGATTACACAAGCTTGTACCAGGAGGAAATACTACATTTCAACTATAATAGTCAATGTTCAACCACTAAGGTAAGGGCTGCAATAATACAGTTATGAAAAAAACATAACTGCTTTACTTTCATCCCTTTTGGATGAAGGGTCTCTTCACCCCATTGCTTGTGGGGGTTCTCTACTTTCATCCTGAAACTTGTTCTTATATTTATTATCTATACAGTAAATCATAACCATAGGTGAGTATTAGAATCAGAAACAGATCTTTTACTTTCAAAATTTAGTTGAAATAGTCAATGAAAAACTAAAAACAACAGTCCCCATTACTCTTGTCTAGGTCCCAATCTGTCTTTCCATTTTATAAAGTATTTACTCAGGGATCACTTTTCGAATTTCACCTTCTGAAGATCTTGACTATGCTGAAGTCATGCCGTAAAAGTAAAAAAAAATATCCACTGGACTTGGTTTCCAAGATTTGAAGATGTTTCGCCACCTCTCCAGGAAGCTTTCTCAATTCAAATGTCAGGAACCGTTTTTGCGTTTAATTTTCTCACCGCTATCTTCTGTTGCGTGAGAAAATTAAACACAAAAACATCACAATCCCTTATGTTGCTGGAGTGTCTGAAAAGCTCAAGAGGATTTTCTCCAAAACACAAAATCCCAGTACATTTCCAAACCAAAAAACCTTAAACAGAGGCTAAGGTGCATCCTAAAGATAAAACCCCAGACCGAATATGAGCGGAGTGGTATATGCTGTTCAGTGCAGCGAGGAATGCTCTGATCTTTATATTGAGAAACCAAACAACCTCTCCATGACGACATGCATTCCAACATACACAGAAGAGAGCTCGACAAGACTGCAGTACACCTACACCTGATGGACAAAGAACATTCTTTTGAGAACCACAATGTTCACATTCTGGATAAAAGAAAGTAGGTGCTTTGAGAGGGGCGTGAAGGAAGCCATCTATGTTAAGAGAGAAAAAACAACTTTAAACAGAGGTGGTGGACTCAGATTCCAGCTTCCAAAAACACACAATTCAATCATAGACATGATCCCTTCCAGATATCACCAAACCCCCCACCCCATCACAGAGGAACAAAGCACCTACCCGCTCCAGCAGGTGAACAATAACTCCTTAACGACCGACCCTTAACAATCATATACAGGTTTCAGGCATTACCGGAGACAATCCCCCCCTTAACGGCAACCCCCCACCCCCCACCCCCTTTAATGACTGACCTTCAGAATCATAGAAAGGTTTCAGATATTACAGGCTAACAATGGAACCACACGACCCATTCATTGGTTACTATTTGCATGTTTCCAAGCGATACAAGTCATCTATATAAGACTCAAACGAACTGCGGTTCCAGACATTTCAATTGAGAAAGCTTTCTGGAGAGGTGGCGAAACATCTTCAAATCTTGGAAACCAAGTCCAGTGGATATTTTTTGAACTTTTACGGAATGACTATCCTGTTCAAATGTCAGGAACGTTTTCGCGTTTAATTTTCTCACCGCTATTTGCAGCTGCGTGAGAAAATTAAACTGCAAAAACATCACAATCCCTTATGTTGCTGGAGTGTCTGAAAAGCTCAAGAGGATTTTCCCAGTAAACTTTCATTGTAAAAGTGTATAGTACAATTCCTCAATAGTTGCTCTTGGACAGTCCATCCCAACCTTCCATACACCTTAGAAATGTTCAGAGCCTTCAGCATTTTGGAGCAAACCCATTCAATCTTGGCCCTGTGCTGCTTCGTAACTACATTGGTGACCACTGCCAAGGTTCTTTTCAGCATTAATAATTTACTGTATTATTTTTGGAAGAAAAACTGTGTACAAAGCAATGTTGAAAAAATGAGGCATGAAAATTCAATATTTATTCTGCAAAGATATCAAGAGACATTTCTGTTCGCTGCAATGTGTTATGTGTTTCTCGTGAATTGTGTTCCTAATCCCTCTTACGAAATGTCAATACAGCCTGTGGGGACTCAGAGAAAATTAAACTTCCAAAATAGTTAAGGCTTGAAAAAATAAATAATGGAAGCACATAACAGAGCTGGTTTTACATAAGCGTTTCCAGTAAACTAAACAATGCAGCAAAATGAGTTGAATGGAAGCATATTTACAACTTCAAAAATCTAACTGGGTCTAGTGAACTAAGTTTGTTTGGATGAGAGATTTTATGCAGAACTTTTCTTCATCTTTACTACAGAGACTCTGTGCTTAGCAATGGTAGAGTCCTTGTAAAGCCAACAGCTTCAAGGAGTGGAAAAAGAAAAACTTGTTAGATTTGTAATGTCAGCAAAGATGCAGGAAAGGGACACAATACTTTGCAGACAGCCTCTTGCCATGTAGCTGTTGGCTGCCTGCAAAGCTTGTTATTGCATAATGTGCAGTAATGTACCAATATAGGCTTATCGAGGACAGTGTTAGGAGCAGGCAAAGAGAGAAGTGTGTGTCAGAGTGGCTTGCATGATCGGCTGTGAAATGCAGACAGCCTTCTTTTGCAGTTGTTCCCCCTTCAGCATGTCAGAGTTACAATTGCTTCGTCTCATATGCACAGGTTGTTTGTGATTTGTTACTAGACAAAAACTGTTTTTAGCCTTTCAGCTTAATAATCTCCCTCCACTCTAAATGGATTCATTTCCAGTCGTGCAGGGTTTGAAATGCACTTGCTGAGGTAGGCAACCTCTCCATTTTAAAAATGCAATCCCTTTACTGGAATACTGCTTCCTTACCTCACAAGGCTAAAGAGTGACATATAATAAAGACTTACAACGAGATAAACAAGCCTTTCTTACCGGGCCTTGGCAGACTCAGATGGGAGTATGGATAGAATATGGAAGACGGCAGACATTTCTAGTTTCTGTTATTATCTGCTGGTAAGACTTTGGCACTGGCATTGCATGTTTATTTCTGACCTGGCACAGAAATGGGAGGTTGTGTTAGTCTAATTATGTTTTTTTGTTTATCTTGATCAAATCCCACATTTGCAGCAGAATTGTCTTCCCTCCCATCTTACCAATAGTGTGTTCTGCTTTCACTGCTTTTTTACTCAAATATTTTTAAGTGTATCTAATTTTGATAGCTATAAAACATCAAGAGGAAATAGATGAAATCTACTTAACATTTCTGAACATATTTCAATGCTATTTAAGGTTGTTGTCAGGAGGGAATGTAAATCTCCTCTGAAATCACTTTAAGAGCCTCAAACTAGTCCTGTAATGATCTCTCCATCAACCCTAACCATGCCCCCCGCTCTAATAAAAAAAGACATTCCCGCAGTATGATGCTGCCTTGATTATGTTGTGTGATGGTGTAGACTGGAGGGTTAATTATAATTATCTTATATACAGTCTGCCTTTAATGAGGCACTGATGATGTTTTTTAACATAACTTTACAAGAGCAATGTTAAATTATAAGTATTTCCTGAAATACGAACCTTGAATAAAAAATTAGATTTAATGTGTGTCAGGGTTTGGTTGTGGTTTGGAGGACCTAAATGCAGAGGCAGAGAGGCTGAGGAGATTTCTTGTGGATTTAATAAAAGGAAACTGTTTAACAAAGGCAGGAAACCAAAAATCCAACTAATAATGAAACACAGACCAGAACCATGGAGACATCAAGGGAAAACCAAACACGAGGAGCCGGGGAGAGACAAGGAACGTAGACCACAGCATGGGAAGACAGCAAAGGCAAGGAACCAACCAAGAGTGAGAGCAGAGGGAGAGCATAAATAGCTGACAGAGACAAAGGGAGGGTTAACGAGCTGACAAGGAGCAGGTGTGAGAGAGGAGTCTAGGAGCCAAAGGGAAAGGAACAAACACAAGAGGGGCAACAGAGAACAGAAAAAACATGAGAACTAACAAATCTAGAAATTACAACAAAACTGGAATTAAACCAATAAAACTAGAAAACAAGGAGCAAAGTAAAGAACAACAGAACAAAGACCATGACACAAAGTAAAAATATTAAATTCAAATATATATATATTTTTAAATAGAAATGAATAAACACACAGCCACTTATTTGGTTTAATGTTGCCATAGTGAAATATGAAAATTGGGTTTTTCTTTTCCACAATGGGGAGAGAATTAATGAATGGTTGAAGCTGAAGCTTTCATACCAGGAAGAGGCGGTTAAAACCCCTATATTAGTATGACATTAGTGATGGATGTAAGTAACCTCTGATCATAAATTTATTTACCATACGATGTACTGTATTTGACTTGATACAATGGCTAATAATAACATGTTATATAATATAAATGTTATGATATTCCTAGATATTTGTATTTTTAACACTTTATCTTTTTATATTTTTAACCTGAATCAGTTCAAGGTTGTTTCTTCCACTATACAGTCAACATTACAAAATACTAGCATCAATTCTGTACCATTCATCATGACTTCCCTCTCTCCCCACACACTCTCACACAAGTGGGCAGCGTAATAATTAATTTATAACTCCTGATCAAAATCATTTCAAAACATTTTTCTTTCTTTAACATCGTTCACCATGTGTCTTCATTTACTTCCTCACTGTTAATTAGAATTTTCATGCTTTTGAATTTGAGGATGGAAAAAGCCCCTGAAAGTTTCCTTCTCCTTTCATTATTTTGTCCTCCTAGAACTTTTAATTGTGTCATTAGTTCAAATAAAATCAAGCTCAGCACATCTGGAGTTCTTGTTTTTCAGAATGCTTAAATTAAATGTGTGTAAAGGGAGTTCACAAATAAGACAAGGAACAAAAACAAGTTTTTTTCTGCCTTGTTCATAAAAATAGGATGAAATAATAAAAGAATATTAATCACATGCCAATTAACGCATTTTTCTAAAATCATGCTTACACCCCTGGTTAAAGGTATCCCTTGATACCTGCTGTTGCTGTAAATGGTGATAATGAATGCTAGAAAGTATTTATTTCTTGCAAGGCTATGCCGACATAACACACCATTTACAGCAACAGCAGGTAAAATAAGTATTGAACACA
The DNA here is from genome assembly GCA_018398635.1 of Cyprinodon brontotheroides. Lineage (NCBI taxonomy): Eukaryota > Metazoa > Chordata > Actinopteri > Cyprinodontiformes > Cyprinodontidae > Cyprinodon > Cyprinodon brontotheroides. The sequence continues at coordinate 13,399 of JAGKQL010002179.1, read as the reverse complement.
CCACCATTTTTCTCAGTAAGTGTATATTTCTGAATGTGCTATTGACATGACATTTTAACCAAAAATTGGTAACAATCCATGCAATCAACACATAAAAAGAAATCAAACCATAGTTGTTTAAAAATTAAGTTGTGTAATAAAGTGGAATGGCACAGGGAGAAATCTCTCAGTAATTACAAAGCAATGGCATTGGGTGCAGAAGGATTTATAAACATCTTAACGTTCCAGTGATCATTGTTGGGGCCTTAGTCCGGAAGTGGAAAGAACACAATTTTACCATAAACCAACCCTCACCAGGTGCTCCTCGCAAGATTTATGACAGAGGACTGAAGAGAATTATCAGAAGAGTTTTCCAAGAGCCAAAGACCACATGTGGAGAACTTTGGAAAGGCCTAGAATTAGCAGGTACAATTATTTCAAACAATATGTAATTCACTCAACCTCCATGAACGCTAACCACACAAGTCTCCATTGTTGAAGGAAAAGCATGTTGAAGCATGTTCAAAGTTTACTGCACTGCATGTAGATAAACCTGTGAAATACTGGGATAATATAATCCAGTCAAATAAGACCAAAATTGAATTCTTTGGATGCCACAATACACATTAGGTTTGGAGGTCAAATGGAGCTGCATATCAACCCTAAAACACCATAGCAACTGAAGTTTGGAGGTGGGAACATCATGGTGACAGGCTGTTTTTCAGCAAATGGTACTGGCAAACTTAAAAAAATTTAAGAAAGGATAAATGGAAAAATTATTTAAAAAATCTGCTGCCATCTACCAGGATGGAGATCAAAGGTGGGCAGACATTTCTGCCAGACAATGATTCAAAACCCATAGTTCAAGAACTCTCAACTGGTTTCAGAAAAAGAAAATAAAGAAAGAAAATAGAGCTGCTAGAATGGCCCAGTCAGTCATCTGACTGGGATCCAATAGAAAATCTATGGAAATAACTAGAGATAAGAGTTTATAGAAGAGGCCCAAAAAATCTTCAAGATTTTAAAACTGTTTGTGTGCAAGAATGGTCCAAAACTAAACCCGAGCAATGCATGCAACTAATGTCTCCATGCAGGAGCTATGCCAACAAAGGCTTTTGTACAAAGTATTAAATAAATTAACACCCCCCACCACCACCACCAGGATTAAATCAATATCTGACTCAACACTACTATAAAATCATGCACACATTTGATGGAGCAAACAAAGCAAATCTACTAATCAGCCAAAGCTAAATATGAATTTATGTCAGTAGTAAAATAGCAGAATAACCATATTTGGAGTGTACAGTAAGCAGAATGTATGCTAGTTGCTGAATCAGGCTGTACACAACGGGGAGGATTTGCAAATGCATTTACCACCCACAATGCAATTTATCAAAGCTGAAACAAATTGCAGGTGCAGTTTCTTTTTCTATGGTAGGCATGTTTGAAAGTCAGGCGCAAAATTGCACGCAAATTATCTGCAGTCTCTGTGGCGAGAAGTAAGCATTTGTTTAATGAGAGGAATAAGAGAAGGAATATCCCCCCTGTATGTGTGTGTCAGTGTTGTTTTTTACAGCCATCTTATATTTAGTTAGTTTTTGTTTACAGGACGAAAACTATTATTAGCTTTAGTCACATTTTATTAATTGCTATAAGTGATAGCTTTAGTCCAGTTTTAGAAGACTAAAACTCAAGAAGGATTTTAGCCTAGTTTTATCTTGCAATTCATAAAACAGCTACCCTTTACAATTTCTAATGACAAAAAGTTTTCTTACCATACTGAGAGCTCTAGCTTAGATAATACAATTGCTGGAAGTACAATGCTGCCATGCAGTGCATCATTGCTGTTGGGCAGAAAACTTTGAATTATAGAACTCAAATAAACTTTTTTTATGAATGAATGCACTAGTTTATATAAAAGTGTCTCACACAAGTTGTAAAAATAGCAGATCTAGTTCAAAACATCATATTGGTTGAAATAGCAGACAGACAAGCTAATAAAATATACAATAAAGGAATGATTTTAAACATACAAGGTCAACCAAAAGCAAATGCTTCCTGATCTACTATGACTTATGCATTACACACAGATCACTCAATCTTCATTAATCCAAATAAGCAAAAAACAAAAAAATTCTTACTTTGGCAATTTTAGCTTTATTTCTAAGACTTTGCCCCTTGGTTACCGCTGTTCATGGGTCAAATTTAGGGTGACCATATTTTCATTTTGAAAAACCAGGACACCTTGGAGCGGGGGGCGGCGGCGGGGGATCTCTGTTCCCATTCATAGGCCTAGGTAATCCTACAATAACATGATATTAACAGTTGATTTATTAAACATGCTTTTCAGTAAAAGTCAACAGCAATAACTCCAATAACAAATGATAATTTTATTCAAAATGTATTTATTAAAAATGCTTAACAATTCCTGTGATGAATGAATAGCACAATGAAAGAAATAATGTCTCATCTAAACATCCCTCACTTAACACATGATACTCAGCCTCAGTAAGGCCTCAAATGAACCAAAATAATGTCTGTTCTGTAGGCTATTGGTAAAAGTGAACTAACAAATGGCTAATTAACAAAAAATACCTCTTTGTGTAGCAAAAATAACTCAAAATGTACCAAAAGCGAACAAACATATCAATAGACTATCTTTACTTTCGGTGTCAGGTGGCACTTCCAGATCCCTTGCACCTCCATTAGACACCCGAGACAATATGTGCCTGCTTTGCACACTGTGCACAAGGCTTCCCATTTGTCTCGACCCGGTCTGAAAGCGGGGAAACTCTTTTGTAAATCGTTGGTAAACATACATTTGTGCCTTTGCATGTCGTTGGCGTACTGACAGCCACGCAATCTATATTCTGATTAAGAACAAGGCTGCCCGCACTGGCGCGGCTCAGGGGTGACGTCACACGCAGCGTCGTGCGCAGTGCCTTAGCGTCTGTAAATTTAATGGTCCAATGAAGGTAATTTAAAAAAACAGGACATTTCCTCACTTTCTAAAAAAAAAACCGGGACGCCCAGGACAGGACGTGAAATACGAACATGTCCTGGGAAATACGGACGTTTGGTCACCCTAGTCAAATTAGATTAAAATTCAAAAGAGTCTGATAGAAACAATAGCAGACGGAACCTGTTTTACTTTACCTTGCTGGTCCTTTAACTTTCCATTTGTCTTCAAACTGCTTCTGTGGAGTTTTTACCTGTTGGTTCCATAAATAAGTGTTTCCTCAAATATTTGCTGAATATTTAAATGTGTCTTCCTGCAAGCTGTGAGAGGCAGATTTGTCCCAAACGGAATGTTTCATTGGCTGCGCAGCGGTGCAGTGGATAGCACTACTGCCTTGCAGCAAGAAAGTTCCTGGTCAAATCCTGCCGCAGGATCTATCTGCATGGAGTTTGGATGTTCTCCCTAAGCATGCGTGGGTTCTCTCCGGTTACTCTGGCTTCCTCCCACAGTTCAAAAAGGTTAATTGGCTTCTCTAAATTCTCCTTTAGGTGTGTGAATTGTTGTTTCTCTCTGTGTTGCCCTGCGATGGATTGGTGACCTGTCCAGGGTGTACCCCCCTCTCGCCCGTAGACAGCTGGCACCAGCATCCGTTGTGACCCCACTTGGGATTAGCGTGATGGAAAAGGGATGGATGGAAAGTTTCATTTTTATTTCAGAAGCCGTAAAAATATGGAAAGTAATTCTGAGAACAAAAGCAGCTTCTCCTGGATTTTCCTGTAATCATCTTTTTTTTTTCCAAGTGACCAAGGTCACAGTGTATTATGACTACCAAAGAATCAAAATCAACAACTGCCTTAACTGTAAAAACTGTATTTAACTATTTTGTTTTCAAATAAATTTTGACAGAGCGACATGAATATGTATATTATTGTTTGTATCAAAACTTATTTTGTGCACATAAACGGACAGCAGGTTCCAGGAAACTGATATCAAAACAATGTTTTGTTAGTGCTGCAGTTTTATCACAGAGTCTGAATAACATAATTTCACAATTTTATTTGATCCAAAGCTGAGGTAGTTAATCAAAGGGAACAGGTTTGCGTTATAGAAATGTAAAAAAAACAGCAGGAGTTCAGAACTGCTGTTGTACCACATGCATAATTTCCCTGCTTTTCAGATCATCTTTTCTTTCTTTCCCTCTTTTTATTTATTTATTTATTTATTTAGATTATGGCTCATGTCTGGGAGATGCGAAAATCTCAATCAAATGCTCATCATGTAAGCACACCACCAAATAAACTTATCTCACAGAGCGAGACACATCCAGACTTAATAACACCATCAGTCTTCAAAGAGTAAACAGCTCGTTCTCATTACATTTGTGTAGATTGTGTGACTTGATGTGTGTGAGGGAGGTGTTAGCTTGCATGGCAAAGGACCTGTGTTTGTTGTGGCTGAGTGTGTGAGAGATTGTGTCTCATTAACAGTGTTGTTTACAGGCCAGAGCTGGAGAGATTCGAGGGTTGGAAAGAAACAGATGATCATTTCCAGAGACTATATTTTAATTAATTTCCAGAAAAGTCTCTGTGGGTCTTTTGACATTTGCTCTCCCTGCTGTCATCCTCTCTTACTCTTTATATTCCCCTGTCTGTACCACAACCTGGCTATTTCTCTGCCTCTTTTCAAACTATATTTATACTAAATTGCCTAACTAGCATGTGTCCTCTTGGCCTGAGGACTGGTACGTTCCCAGCCTTGGCAGGACCTATGTGCTGTCAGCCCAGGAGGCTAGTACGACTGGCAGCAGGCGAGGTTGGCTGCTCCAGGTCTGTCGAATTAAAGAGAGGTGAGCAAAATCAACAGTAAGGCAACAAAATTATTTGAGTGTGAAAGAAATGTCATCTTAGTCCTTTTCACTTTGACCGTCCATCCATGACTTTTTTCCAAATTCACTTTTTTCACTTTTTTTAATTGAAAGATTTAATAGCAGCTCAAAGATGTTATTTTCATGTATAAAAAAGATACAGTCCTAATATTTTTTTGCATTCCTCCACAGTTCTTTATTTAGCTTAATAGAGTTTATTCCTGTCCCTGCAACATCCAATTAACTTTTGTGTACCTACTGAGTGAGAACATCTTACAGCATGGATACTACCACCTGTTTCCCAGTTTCACATTTAAAGGAGAATTCCGGTTTTTAACACTTTTAGCCCATTTTCTGTAGTGTCCAGGATGAAATCGAATGATCGACACCAACATTTTGACAATTGGTCCTGTCTCTGCTTTTTGGCTCATTTAGAATCCACCCCTGGCTGCTTCAGAATGGCTTCCATAGTGCATGTTCGATAATGTCCTTAAAACAACCTTAAACGTTCTTTTTTTAAAATATGCTACTCACAGGGTCGTCAGCGCTGTTCAATGACGTTCCAAAAAAAGTTTCGTAAAGAAAAAACGTTCCTGTAGTGTTTTATTTAGCATTTTGTAAATCCCATTGAGTTCTGTAGGAATAGTCAATATTCCGCTGCCACCGGAAACGGAAATGGGGCCTGTTTACACAGTTGTAGTCTTTTCGCTTCACTCTGTGTACTCCGACGTCGAGGTGCTAACGTCTCTGTTAAACACTTTAAAAAACTCTGAAAATGGAATACGAAAGGTGGATTCTTGATTCTCGACGTCGGAGTACACAGAGTGAAGCGAAAAGACTACAACTGTGTAAACCGGCCCCATTTCCGTTTCCGGTGGCAGGGGAATATTGACTATTCCAACAGAACTCAATGGGATTTACAAAATGCTAAATAAAACACTACAGGAACGTTTTTTTCTTTACAAAACTTTTTTTGGAACGTCATTGAACAGCGCTGACGACCCGGTGAGTAGCATATTTTAAAAAAAGAACGTTTAAGGTTGTTTTAAGGACATTATCGAACATGCACTATGGAAGCCATTCTGAAGCAGCCAGGGGGGGATTCTAAATGAGCCAAAAAGCAGAGACAGGACCAATTGTCAAAATTTTGGTGTCGATCATTCGATTTCATCCTGGACACTACAGAAAATGGGCTAAAAGTGTTAAAAACTGGAATTCTCCTTTAAGGAAGATTCTACATTATGAATATCCTTTGGAGAAGAGATTGTATTATTTTCTTAATACCGGTATCTTGTTTAGATATACAATTGCCCCCCCGACAAAAAAAAGTCACTTAAGTGGATCCAAAAGACACATTTTGAATGATAATTGTACTAATGCATAAAGACAACTGTATTTTTGATATATTAAAATTTGTTTATTTTAATACAGACACATTGGGCAGCTTAAGAGTCTGAATATCTTTTTTACATTCATGACACAGCATCTCCATCAAAATTAAGCATTAGCTTTGTCTGCAGAACTCCAAGATCTAGATCTTTGTAGTTTTGGTGAAATAAGAGGAGTAAGATATTTTTTTGCTTTGGATAACTGCAGCTGTATAAATCATGTGTGTTAGAGATTAGGATCAAAAACTGATTGCTGCACATTCCCCTATAGAGTTTTCTGGATTAGAGTAGATTATATAGTTTGATCAATTATAGCTGGGTTTTCAATGAAATTAAGCAGCAAAGCATCTTAACATCATTATGCTCCTATTATTAACTGCTTGGAGTTCATTTTCTTTTAATATTCCAAACCAAACCTTATGCTCACCCTTTTAAAAACTCTACTTTCATTCAAAGAACTGTCTTAGGCTTATAAAATATTGTAAGCCTTAGATGGATCTTTTGGGTCAGCAATGTTTATTTTGTTCCAACACTTTAATTTCTTTTTCAGTCTCTTTCTAATTGTTGCTTTATAACAAGGGTGCTTAAGTCCAGTCCTTAAGGGCTACTATCCTGCACCATTTTGATGAAGTTATGGGATGGTAGCTTTTGAGGACTGGAGTTGAGCACCCCTTCTTTATAAAGAAGGGCCTTACTTGCCTTTTAATTGAAGGCAGGTAAAGCGATGAGTGCTTCTCATATCTTTCTGGAATGCCATGCCATGCCAGAGAAAGTTTACTAAAATTACTAAAGATTACTAAAAATAATATCTATGCGATCAAGCTCCTAAGATGCAAGAATCTATTTCTACTTTGGAGTCAAAGTCCAGTGTTTGCCTAATTTGTCAAATTCTAGTCTAGTGAATTTGAAGAATTTGCCTGTTTGCCATTAGTGCTTTTAAAATAAACTGGTTCACATGGAGCTTAAAAGTCATTTCTGTGTGTCATTGTTGTTATCAAGTGATCTTGTACCACAGCGATTTAAATTGCACATTTTCTCATCAAAACATCAACAACATTGTGTTCTTAATTTTCTGCCTTGTGGTTGTACGAGCAGTTTCATTTAACTCCTGTGGTACGAGGACTCGGTACTTGGCCATCAGAAACTCAATTTAAATTGATAAGATTGAGTCTCTACTGTACATCAAAAATGTGAAATGAAATGTATTGGTTTGAAAGGGAATTTCCCCAAATTGAAACCTTATTTCACAGCTGAAGATTTAATAAAAATGTACTTTATATTTTAAAACTAAACTTATTTGATTTCAAGCTGTATTTTATTGCGTTGAAAATGTGGTTTACCTAAGTTTCCATTTAGTTTTAGAATTCAATTTTAATATTCAATTTTTTTGTGCCACACATCTGGTTTCTTGAGGAAGACCACATTAAAGGGTAGAATCACATTATATGAAATAACTAACAGCAAAACTCTCTGGCTGTTACATGCTCCAAAAGCATCAGGAAAACAATGTCAGTGCATTTCACATCTACTGTATACAAGTGAATAGTGGTCATACTATCCAGTAAGTAAAAAGTCTGACACAGGCTCCTGTGGTACAAGAAAAAAACACTGACAATACAAAACCTGTTGTACGCTGTGGTAATCTATGTGACACTGGTTTTGCATGTAAAATATTTAATACAAACTACTGATATTCATTTGATATTAAGGGTATCTATCAAGCTCCTTCTTGCTCCACATTTCCAGGTCTAAATGCAGCCGCACAGCTTTACCAAATGCAAAACATAAATTTATATTCAAGTGATGTTTAGCATATGCTGAAGCTCTGTTCTTTCTCAATGTGTTGCAGGGAGCAGTCTGAATTTTAGAATCTTAAGTGAAATTAGTTAAGCTGGATTTGAATGTAATAGAACACAGTTTCAAATCTAATTTTATCTGATTAAAAACAATTTTTTTCACATTCATATTAAATGCAGTTTCAATTTAGTGACATTCACTTTCAAACCATTCCATTTTTTATTTTTCAAATTCTGCATATACAGATTTACTGTGGGCAATTCAAACTCAGTGTCTGATGGCACAACTTTTTGCTTATATTGCATCATAGTTCATTAAAGGGGGTTTAAGGTGATGCCTAAGGTTTTTCTTCCCTCTTTTAGCGTCAGTCTCAAAGTGCTCCAGTGTAACTATTCCAGTGTAGAGATCTAAGTCGTAATACATATTTTTTTTTTTAAAGCCCAAGGTTAAGATGTGAAAACTTGGCTAAACATTTTGCTCCTCGTATGGGTAATTTCTTACTCATGTGCAAAACGGGGGGGACAGTGTAAAAGCTCTAATAAATTATTAAGCACCATCTGTCCACAGCAAATGTTGTGCAGTAAAAGCTGTCTTGTAACCTCTTTTCCTGTCAACTTCTTTCTATCTTCCTCTGTTTTGCTCTCTCTATACTTCCATGCACATTTTCTTATACTTTCATTATTTTTTGCAGTCACTCACACATTGTTCTCATGTAGCCTGTGTTTGTCTATGCTGTCATATCTCCCTTGTGTTATTTCCTTTCAACACATTATTCTCCTGATTCCCTCCAAGGCATACTGTATCTTTATTTCTGCTACTCTTTCTCTATTATCTGCCTGTTTCTTTCCCTCTGAACGCCTCTCATCCATGAACTTCCTCTTTCGGTCTCCATTCCCAAAGAATTGTGCTGTCATGGACTCTCATTTCATAACACACGCCTGTGTGCCATCTACTCCACCTGTAGGTCAATTACGATTGTTATCAACTCATCAGAACCATTGTACAGGACTAAGCGAGTATCTCTGCATGTGTAGGTGAGGGATCGCACAGTCTCAGTTTCATCAAGTCTATTGTACAGTCTGACAATGCAGCAACCCTGAGAATCAGATTCTTTTGTAGTCCTCATGGAGTCAAAGGCTGCTGTATGTGGGTGGTTAAGTGTCTGCCTATCTCCGAGTACACGGATGCACACGTGTGTGGGGGTAGCATGTCATTTCAGAGCACGGAGACTGCCAACTGAAAGCCCTTCTTCACCATGTTTGGTGCTGCTTTTCCTCGGGGAGACGCAGTCTCATGCTGGAAAAATTACAAGAACAAGGAATAGTGGAAAAGGTGAAATTTGATCTGTATCCTCAACAGCAGAGGTGCACAAGTTCAGTTCTCTAGAGCTACTTTACAATTGCGCAAACCTTTAAAGACATCCCTTCTCCTACACACCTGAAATAAATGAATGACTTGTTACCAGGCCTCTGCAGGGCTAAAATATGCTCATGACAACATACTAATGAAGGAACATTTGATTTAGACGCGTTAGAAAACGGATGCAACTTAACATTCAAAGATGATGAACTCAAAGTAAGTCAAATTTTCTTAAATTAAGTCAATATTTTCTTGAATTGAGCAGTGAAGTCAAACATTTTGCCAATCGAATAAGACAATTTACATTTAAAATAAGACAAAAAAACTGCAGTCTCTTATTTCAAATTCATAATATATAATGAATATAATTTAAGGCTGAACACACTAATTCCATTGGAAGATCATCTTATTTACCCTTTCGAATTAAAGGTAAACACACTTATTTTAAAATTTGTTCACTCGTTTTAAGATTGTTTTTTTGCAGTGTTGGAGGAGTGCAGCTCTTGACACTGGACTTGGAATCTATATGGTCAAGTAAAAAAACTTTTTATTCTACTGGCAGGTTCAGATGTAATATCTTAATAATTGTGTCACATTCTCGGAAAGAGAAAAATCTATTTTTATTTAAGATCCAAACACATTCTTGTTCATAAATCTAAGTTTTAAATTACAAGAGAGTGAAATCCTTTCAGTGGCATGAGAAATGTTTATAGAGACCACACCTCTATGTTGTGATACAAAAGACAATTCGTGGGCTGAATACATTGTGAGTTTAGATTTTGTCTTGATAACGGATAAGCTGGCCTTTTTCTCAAGACAAGTGAAACATCCCTGTTGTTATTTTTGTTTTGTTTTTTATTGCTACTTACTTTAAGCTGGAAACACACTATAGGATTGTTTTACTCTTAAATCACTGATTGCTAGTTGGAGAAAGTCTGTTTAAGTCTGATCTATTTGTTGCCAGTCAGCAGGGCTATTTGGCACTGAAAGCTGGTAATGTCAGTTGATTTAATACTGGACTGTATGTAAGGGAAACTGGAAATACTTCACTACAAATATGCATTTTTGAGGCACTAGCATAGTGTAAATGGATGGCCCTCCTAATCACACTCATGGTTTGGGTTATAAATGTCAAAGTCAAAGATCTGTGTGTGAATAAACAAATCATTAAATGCCTGTTTTGTGCTATTACACCCCACATAAAACTATGAGATAAAGCACTATTTAAAAATGCTTTATTATTTACACAATAAACTTTGAAGTGGAAATGAAAAATTTTTTTGTAATGAGTTTGCGGAATTTCTATTATGCTTTTACTATAAAAGGCTTCTCTCATCTACTTTGTTTGAAATAAGGTGAAACTGTTCGAGGTACAGTATAGGGCTTGTATATTCATTATGAAGAGTTCAGAGATTTATCTGATTAGGTCCTGGTAAGGAACAGATATAAACACACAGAAAACTGCCTTTTAACTAAGATATTCTCTAATCACCATATTCCCTCTTTAGTGGGTGGCAAGAAGAAAATTCATAGAGAGGAGGAAAAGATGCACAGAGCAGGCTAATTAAAACCATTTATTTATTAGATGGTTTAAAATGCGAAATCTGTTAAATCTGTGATGTTAGACTTATATTACCTCATTTTGTTAACATCGACAATAATGACCTTAGTATTTTCAGAGCCTTTTATCGCCGAGTGGGCGCTTTATTAATTAACTACTATGAAGTTGTTAATTTTTACTGTTCTTTGTTGTTTGGGAATATACAAAGGGTTTTTTTTTTTGTATAAAGATGAATAACAAGTACATGATTTGTTTCATTTTGCACTTCTATGCTGTAACTACGCAACAAGTAATTCAAAATAGAGGTGGTAGCAACATTTTTAAAAAGTTAGGGTTAAACACTTAAAATAAATGTAAAGTAAAAACTCAAAAGGAAAATACCTTTGGCCGCTTTTGTGCTCTCTGTGTTGAACAAAGGTGCACTTTTAAAACCCAGACAAAATGTCTATGTACTCCCTATTTAGCCCATTTTGTCAGGTAGGGTGGAGGTTTTGGGAGGACCCTAATGCAGGGAGACGGAAACTGAAGTGGTTAATGAAGTTTTTGTAGTTTTAATAATTGTTCAAAAATGTAATTAGCAACTGAGATAATAATCCAAAAACAACAAAATACAGAACAAATAAAGACAAGCAAAATGTCAAGGAAAACACACATGAGGATCAAGAAACAATAAGGAACCATCACTGAGGAGGGACTGCACAGGGAGAGTATAAGATGGGAGACAACAAAAGCTGGGATAATGTAGGCTGACAAGGAGCAGGTGTGGATGGAAGGATCTAGAAGGGAAGCTGAGTATTGAGGAGACTGACTCAAGGGGGGCAACAGAGGGTAAACATGAAATACATCAGAACTCAAGAGAGAAATATATATGACTTAGGCTGCTGCACTTTCACACTGCAGCCTGAAGTGACCCAAGCCACATCTGATTTTTTGATCCATATGCAACCTGTATCTGATCTTTTCATTGCAGTCTGAACGACACAGATCCAGATTTTTTCCAATGTGATCCAGGCCACTTGGCTATAATGGTCAGAAGAATCCGATACGAATATGATATTTTCAAATACGATTCATCCCAACCTGAACGCCATTAATACCTGACAAAGGTCACTATTCACCAGATGCTTGCTATGAAGAAGCGGCAAGAGAAAAACAACGAAAGCATGGCAGACGGTGATGATGCGGAAGTGATAGTTTTTATGTTGCAACCATCTTGAAAAGATTGTGTTTTTATGGTTGGGAAAGATCACTCAATGCGCTCCGGCACTACCATCCATATTTACTTCCGTAAACACAAAGCACGCTGGCCTGTGGCATCATTGCGTCCTCTACTGTGCATGTGGGACACTTGCATTGTATGACTGCAGTTCACACAGGAGATCGCATAGAAGTCGGATATATTTGGAAATGTGAACGGCATGCAAAAAAATTGGATTTCACAAAAAAAAAAATCGGAATTGAGCATCAAGGCCTGCAGTGTGAACGTAGCCTTAGAGAATCTTTATTGTCATTTTTTTATAAACAGAGTCTATACAAAACAACATTTTGTACAGCTCTCATGACATTTCTCTTTCTTAGAGTGCAGCAGTGATTAAATGTAAACATTGTGGGAGAAAAAAAAGACATGGTGCAAAAAGAAAAAAACACATTGATATGGTAAGTTTGATGCAGAGTCTGTGACAAGATTGAGAGTTTTTCAACATATAACCAGAAAAAACTAAAATAACACAAAATTGAAATGAAATCAATTAAAGCTCAAAAAAAAAACTTTAGCAGATCCAAATCCCATTTACTATTGTTATTTTATTTTACCAATAATGCAAGAGATAGTTAATTTTTATTTTTCTAGTATTTCTCAGTAAGGGAAAATGAAATAACTTTTGCATATCTGCTGTCTGCCCAGTCAAATGGCAAATTCAGGGACTTATAGCATTTGATGTCAGAAAAAGGTAAGATTCTTCCTTGTAATCCTTCCAGTCTTAAATTTCATTGCCACCTGTTTAAGAGCAAGCTTACTGCTTTCCTCCAAATGGAGAATTGGCCTTGTGGATCCCAAGCTAAAAGTTTTCTATCTTCTTAAGGTCACCAGTGGCATTTCTCTGCTAGTTTTAAGACCCCGTTTTATAACACAGATGGTGGAGATTATTGGTTTAAAAGTTTCACCAGTTTCTTCATTTTTTTTTTTTTTCCTTTTAAGAAGACTTGCCGTTATCTTGCCAAACAAACATTATAAAAAAAAAGATAAAATAAATGCAGAAAAATAATATAACAGTGTAATTTGAAATATCACTACTCTACTTCCTGCTCCAAAGATAGTTCAAACACTGCATCTCGTAAAAATACGAACATCTGTCCATTAATCATATCTCATAACCTCTGAAATGATTTGACATCTACGCATAAAGAAGACAAACTTCAACTGAAACCTTTGGATAAATAAAGTCTATCTATCTATCTATCTATCTATCTATCTATCTATCTATCTATCT
>JAGKQL010002178.1:26837-38327 GCA_018398635.1 Cyprinodon brontotheroides | reverse complement strand
TAACTTTCATTACTTTATAAAAAAAAAAAAAAAAAAATTTAAGGCAACTCGGCCACAGTTGGGATTGAACCCACAAGCTGTTAGTCTACACACCACTCAGCTTAACCACTGCGCTACACACTCGCAACCCGTGACACCCCTTCCAGTCTGCTACTCGACCTATGTAATTCTGACTCATGGGACGCTGAAATGGAGTCAGACTGCCACCTAGTGGCTATAGTAGTCACATGTTTTTCACACAATGCGTGAAAATACGGCGGAGGAAAGTGAAGCTGTCCATTTCCAATCAGCGCCCACTGTAGCAGTAGGTTAATTAAATAAATCAATTCAAGCTAAAATGTAAGAGTCTATAATTAGGCTATACTGAGCCTGATCTATTTCTACCATCTATTTGGGGATATTTATTGCCACACTTTGGGCCACTTAATACCAATTTAGCATGCTGACCTATGTCCTTATGACCACAGTGTACCAATCTTCTGATGGCTACTTCCAACAGGATAATGCGCCATGTTATAAAGTGCGAATCATCTCAGACTCATTTCTTGAAACTTTTCCACTTAAAGTAATTGTGAATTGAGCATATTGACAGACAACATTTTATTTTTTTTATCTTAAATGCAAATTTTTTATAAAATAATTACTGCTCTAAATGTATTGCTCTGTCAGCTAAAGATCTGTTTTGGTCTCTATACTTTTAATTAAATAAATCAATTCAAGCTAAAATGTAAGAGGCTATACCTGATCTCTTTGTATCAGAGAAGGTGAAACCCCCTGCAACCCCTGATTTGCATTTGTATAGCTCACAGCATGTTCATTTACATGTTAAAGCCTCCCTAGAATTCCATGGGGGAGGCATGGGGTAAAATTACTGCCTAAGAAATTCCATCAGCCAATTTCTGACAATTTACGGAAAGTTTTCGGCGTGGCAAATTCGCCAGTATACCGCCGCTAACCTGAAGTTCCACGACAATCTACAGTGCCACATATTTGACAAAAAATCCCACTTTTCATGCAGTGAAAGGGCTTCAGGCCCCGTCCCACATGAAGTCAACCCCTGGCCTAAATGCACAAATTTTTCACCAAACCAGCCTCTCATCCACGCTGAAGCTTGTGGCGTTTCTACTGGGTCTGTAAACCGATCTTTTTTTTATTCAGCCTTCAGAGTGGGAAGATTTTGGAACGCCGTTTTCGCCTTTCCATCTTTAAGCTCTAACCGCATTTTTTTTTACACGCATGCGCATCCGTCATAGCGTCGCCTCTAAACACGCATGCGCCGGCGACTACAGTATCACAACAACAATGGCGCCGTGACTGTGTTGAATGGTTGCTGCTCATGCTACTCACCCCTGCTGTCAGGCTTACAACAGAATCTTCTTCTTCTGGAATATCTCCAGGAAGAACAGAGCAATATCAACCACATAGTTCAGCACCTTAATTTGACTGAACCACGAAAAATGGACCCACGCAGGGCAACGGCATGTATAAATATTAGTGCGATGCCCAACATTTCGTCGCTTATTTTTTGCTTTTGGCACGACAGCGCCACTTACAGGCCTGGCATTGGCTACATTTTGCAGCGTTGGCATGCATTAGTGGTGGACGGTCACATTTATTTTACGTCTCCGTCTTTACGACAAACGCTCTGGGAAAATATTAGCGTTGCGGTGTCGTTTTGACTTCGTGTGGAGCGGGGCCTCAGAGTTTTGGCCCGTGTGAAGGCTATAAAGGAAAGACATGCTATTGAAGAAGAGGAGGAGAAATTGAGGAAAAGAAAAGAGATGCTTGCACTGGAAACTGAGTTGGCTAAATCTGACTTGCAGATGGAGATGTATAAAAGGCTTGATGTATGTATGGAGATGTATAAAAGGTTTTCCTCACAAACTTCAAACTCAGTGAGCTCATACTATAAAAAGAAAACAAAGGAAAAGGGATTGAAACAAAGTTTGGACCCATCTGTAAAAGAGTTTCTTCCTAAAAATGAAATTGAAAATCCAACAACTCAACAGGATGGTGTGAACCAAATTAAACAAAGAGATGAACTAAAATTGGCATCAAAGGAAAATGTATGGATGTAAGATCAAAGAGAACCACAGCAACAAAACAGTACCCTGTTGGGAGTCCACATAACGAGAGTACAACCCAACCATCTAACAGTTTACAATTACCTGAAGAACTTCTTACCATTATGAGCAGACAAACTGAAATCACAGCAGCCTTAGTAAAGCAGCAACGGAGTATGACTCTCCCACCACGGGACATTCCTGTTTTTGATGGTGATCCTTTACAATACAAAGCCTTTATTAAAGCCTTTGAACAAGGAGTTGAAACCAAAACAACTAATGCTGACTGTTTGTACTACCTCGAACAGTTTACTAAAGGTCAGCCTCATGAGCTGGTGCGCAGTTGTCAGCATATGGATCCCAA
This sequence comes from Cyprinodon brontotheroides, assembly GCA_018398635.1. Classification (NCBI taxonomy): domain Eukaryota; kingdom Metazoa; phylum Chordata; class Actinopteri; order Cyprinodontiformes; family Cyprinodontidae; genus Cyprinodon; species Cyprinodon brontotheroides. The sequence goes on along the minus strand of JAGKQL010002178.1, from coordinate 35,900 downwards.
TTATGGCTATACTATAGCAAAGACTTTATTGCAAGAACATTTTGGAAACCCTTACAAGGTTGCAACTGCATATATTAACAAGGCTTTGTCTTGGCCAACAATAAGAACTGAGGATATAAGGGCATTGCAGATTTATTCTTTATTTTTGCGTGGCTGCTTTAATGTAATGGAAGAGCTGGAGTATGTGCAAGAGCTTGACATGCCCGTAAATATGAGAGCAATCCTTGCTAAGCTCCCATATAAGTTACAAGAGCATTGGAGAAATAAAGCTTATGATATAATGGAGACAACTGGACACCGGGCAGGATTTAGTAATATGGTTGCATTCATTGAGCGACATGTTAAGATTTTGTCAGATCCTTTTTTTGGAGAATTACAAGATTACGGGTTCAGTACATCATCCATTAGTGGTCAACGGCAACCTGGGATTAAGACCAAGGGGAATGTAGTGGCTAGCACTGTGACATCTGTAAATGCTTCAGGAGAGGTTGATCAGCAACATGCTGCAGCTAGAGGAAGTGATTGCTGTTGTGCTTGTTGTTCAGAAGCCCACCCACTAGATGAATGCAAACAATTTAAAAGAAAACTTCACAAGGACAAAGTTTTTCTGCTGAGAAGAAAAGGATTATGTTTTGGCTGTCTGCAGCGGGGCCACCTCAGCAGGAACTGTGAAGCACGATGAACTTGTGAAATTTGTAATGAAAGGCATCCAACTGTGCTACATATAAGAAGAGAAACAAGTTCTCCTGAGTCTGAAACAGAAATATCGGAATCCTCCTCAATTGTGAATGCAACTTGTGGCCATACAGGGGCCGGTAAGGATCGTGGAATGCTATCAGGGCTCCCTGTAAAGGTTAAAGCAATAAAAGGACAATGCGCCATCCAAACATATGCTCTTCTGGGATCCAGGTAGCACTGGAAACATTTTGCTCTGAAAAGGCTAATGCATCAACTGAGCCTTACTGGAAAGCGAACACAAGCGCTTCTTCGAATATGGGCCAATCTAAAATAAAGTCCAGCATTTTCTCTGTGTGGTCTTGAGGTGGCTGGTCTTGAGAGGCAATGGCATTTTATCCTCTGCCAGAAGTTATCGCCACATATATCGCAACGCTCGCGACTGCAAATGCGATATAACGCTGAAGATTTGCCAAAATGTAATATATTTTGCCGGCGCACAAAACGCCATCTATGGCCCCGAGGCTGATCTGCTGGATTCAGCACCACGTTCCAGGCGTTGGTTATAAATCCCTTGCTCATTAACAGCAAAGATAATTTGCCCATATGCTGTCAGCAAACCGGTACTTTGCTGGCAGAATACTGCCTTGGATAAAGAAAGGAAAATTAAGAAGACCATCTGCAACAGCGAACAGAATTTCAGGTGAATAAAGGAGAAATCCGGCGCCCATTTCAGTACACCAGCGACGGTGAGCGATCAACGATAAACAAGAATGTTCCAGAGAAGATCTGGCGCCATTGCGGCAATACAGCGATGCTGGGAATCTGCCAAAAGAATGGATGTCTGTTACCAAACACCCTGCGCAGCACCGCAACAGCAATACGTAGCGTTCCGGCGATATCCTGGCGTTCACCGCAGTAACTTTCTACCAGGAGCATGGAGCAGGCGAACAACAATTACGCAGCGGCGAATCGTACTTCGATATTTTATTGGTGACAGTCGGTTATTATCTACCTGCTGGCGCTTGGCTCATCCATAGAATCTTTACGAGCGGGCGTTGACTGCAGCGGCGTTTCTGTGCTGAGCGTCTCGAATAGTTACGCTGCGCCCAACCTCACCATTCTGCGTCCTTCGAGGTTTTAGAGAGGCTATCACATTACATATTGCTTGGCGTTTCATCGCCAGGCGCTGAAGGCGATCGACCTTCTGCTTCTGGTGGCGATAGACACTGGCGACAGAACTGCAACCATATAGAACGAATACGTCCATCTATTTAGAAATGTCTTCATCCCCCAGCTGTGCAGCCTGCTTGGTTTTAAAAGAACTGCCCAACATTACCAGTAGAATGCAATTCACCAGAGGTCATAGAAAACTGTAACATTATAACTTGAGCAAGTTGATGATGTCGAAAAGTGCAGCTACAGAAGAAGAAGCTCTCCATTTGATAAAAGATCTTGTCGCCCAGCGTGAAAAAGGAGGCTTCATTATTGTGAAAACGGATATACTGCAGCCGTGTTGTTCTGCAGGCCATCTCAGCAACAGCAGAGGCCTAAAGATTCGAAAGAGATGGATCTGGATAATGATAAGCTTCCAATGGAAAGAGCTTTGGGTCTGCAGTGGTGAGTGGAGACGGATGCCTTCCAGTTTTGCTATGATTGCTGAACCAGCAAGCCCTGACCAGACGGGGAATGTTATCGCGTGAATAGTTCTGTATATGACCCTTTGGGCTCTTCTGAAGCACCAGTAACATTGCAGAGGCAAAACTTATGCAGCAGGAACTGTGCAGAAGAAGCTGTGGCTGGGATGATGCGGTGTCCTGGCTGTATTGTTTTTGCACAAAATGGAAAAAATGGTTGGAGGAGTTTTGAGCTACCATTCAATATTTAGTGCTGACCGCTGCACAAAACCTCTGGTGTTTGGAATATTACAGCATGCACACTTGCACAATTTTTCAGATGCTAGTGAAACTGGATATGGAATTGCAGTGTATGTCCGTATGATAAATTTTATGAAAAATATCAATATCTTCATGCTGCGCTTCTAAGTGAAGGCCAGAGTAATGTATCATTTAAAAGTTATCACCATTCCTTGCTTGAACCAGTTTCCGCCGCCGTTCCTGCGTAGCCGCATTCTTCGCGTCGTTTGCGAGCCAGAATAACCGACAAAATTCCAACGTTCTTGACCGATAGCACACCAGGCGCGATGATACATTAAAATGAAGACAGACTTCACGCATTTTGGCGGCTTTCAGACTGCAACCATCAGAAATTGGTTCCGGAACTTCAGTGAATTGCGTTGCGCTGTAAAGTACCTTCCCACGCTGGATTGGCGTCTTCGGCGAATGAGCGATCGAAACCAGACGCGGGTTGGTTTTGTACCACGGTGAGTTTTGATATCATGACATTTCATTCCGGTATGTTATCGCAGTACGTTCTGGTATTAGAGCGGAAATTGCGTTTGTGCCGCCCAAACCTACCTGAAATCTCGAAGAATTCCAGGTCGCGTTCGTTCGCCGTTATGATTTATTAGTTGTATTCCGGCCTGCTATAGGCCCGACATTACCAGCGACGATACCTTCCGTTACGGACATCCATTTTAGTATCTATCAAAGGTGATGATTTAACGGCATTGGCGATCATTTATTTGACGCGCATGGCGGACGGTGTTTTGAAGTCCGCTCTTAAATCCCGGAATGAGTTGGCATAGCCACTGCTGGGCCGAATCTCCAAAGAGACTCTCAGTTCTGCTGGAAACCTGGCTATTATTCTCTCGTTTCTACTTAGTATAGCTGAACACATAAATTTACATTTCTAATGGTTTGCATCTACTGTTATAGAATAGACAGATTTATTTTGTGGGCTGCTCTGGGTTCGATTGCCGGCCCAGGGTCTTTCTTCATGGAGTTTGCATGTTCTCCCTGAGCATTCCTCCCTCCAGTCCAAAAACATGACTGTTAGGTTAATTGGTTTCTCTAAATTCGTCTTAGGTGTGAGTGTGAATGGTTATTTGTCTCTGTGTTGCCCTGCGATGGCGACCTGTCCAGGGTGGACCCCGCCAGCACCCCTCGGGAAACTTGGGATTAAGCGTGTTCGAAAATGGATGGATGGATTTATTAAGTCATTTTGTATACACGAGTGTAAACAAAAAGAAATTTTGTTTAAAAATGCTCTATAAATTTTCATTTTTTGAAGTGCAGCCTTAAAAAATGTAATAAATACATTAAAAAATGGTAATATAAACTTTGTATATTTACAGTTCTAACATTTTATTTATATATAAAATTTACACAACATTCAGCAGTGTTCCAATGGCAGTGGGGAAGAAACTGTTCTGGAATCTGCTGGACCTGCATCGGATGCGTCGAAGCAAGCCTCTTCCCAGAGGGCAGGGAGTCAACAGTCCATGGTGGAGGTGTGAGGGGTCATTGATGATGTCACGGGCTCGGGACACGCAACGCTGGGAGGAAATGTCTTCCCTGCTGTTCTCACTACTCTTCTCACCTTCTTCCAGTCTGAGGCGCTGCAGCCTCCACAGCACACAGTGAAACAGCTGGTCAGAACGCTCTCTATGGTGCTTCTGTAGAAGGTAGGGAGGATGGGGGGGGGGGCAGATGGGCTCTCCTCATCCTCTTGAAGAAGTACATGCTGTGGGATGATGGTGTTGAAAAGTAGGGCTGCAACGATTATTTTAAGAATCATGAATCGCCGACATTATTATTTTTCGAGCTAATCAATGAATCGATAAAAAATATTTTTACTATTAACCTATTTATTCCAAAATAAAAAGTTTTAGACAGAACAAACAGGCACACAAGTACAGGTTGCTCATTAACTGTACTCATTGCAATATAAAAAATAAAATAAACTACACAACTTACATGAGAAGTTTCGTGTAAAGGCTATACATCCAAAAAATATAGGGTACTTTGTTTTACAAAAAGCCGCTAAAAAGACAGGCATTTTTGTTTTAAAGCCCTCTAAGGGTTCAAACAAGAGTGATGTGGGAGTATCCAAACATGGCAATGCAAAAGGTTAGCATGTCAACGCTGACTAAGACTCTGTTCGGAATCCTGGGCTGCATCCCTCCAAGGACGCCGTCTACCTAGACTGATCCCTTTGAAGCCAGAAGCGTTTTGGCTGTGAATTCACGTCTCCCTTCAGCTGGTTTTACCGCTGTATGCTCTGTTGCTTAGCAACCGCGAAAGTTGACACACAGAAAGCAGAAAAGAATGAAAACCGAAGTTTTCAAAACTTATAGGGCTTGGGCATGACGTACTACAAAGCCTCCCAAATATCTACCAAAACCAATATCCTCTTTAAGGGAGTTTAATGCTAATCCTGTTTTTGAGGTTACATTGATTGTACTCTTATCAATATATTCATCTGACACAATATTAAAGTCTCCACCTAATAAAACATATCCCTCTATGCTTCCCAACATCTTATTAACCTCATCCATAAAATTAGGATCATCCCTGTTCGGGGCATAAACATTACACAAAACAACCTTAACTCCATTAACAAGTGCCTGAAGACATAACCATCGGCCATCTTCATCAGTTAACTGCTGTAAAAAAATAAAATTACGTTTTTTATTCATAAGTATCACAACACCGCGGCTATTACTTGACACTGAATTATGAAACACTTTACCAGCCCAATCTCTTTTTAAGTCAAAGCTTCGTTTTCATTTCTAAAGTGTGTTTCTTAAATAAATGCAACATCAGTGTTATGAGACTTAAGATAGCTAAGTACTTTTTTCCTTTTAATAGGTGTGGCACAGCCATTGATGTTCCATGACACAATATTAATGTCCATATTACCCATTATTTATCCACAACAAGTTATACTGAAGCCGATCTGGCTGGATTTTATTCTGCTTCACTTCTATAAAATACAGGATATTCTTTGCTTTATCTTTGCCAGAAGATTTAAACTTTAAAATCCTTGCCCTCATAATTTGAAGTTAATTTATTTATAGTAAATATACAACGCTGCTTAAGCTTAATTCAAATGAAATTAAAAAGTAAAATAAGTAGCCAACCCTTATTACTGTCTGTAACCTACTAACAACAAGTGGCAGCATCAGATCTTAGCTACCTGGAGAAACTAACGGCACGCTTCCCCACTTTAAACGAACAACATGGTTGCTCACCCTGCTGATGAGCTTCCTTTCACCGCCATCAAAGGCTCCAACGCGGTTTTTTTCAGGTGCTTCATCATAACAGTGGTGCTTCTGTGCCATGTGTTAATTCGCTTTTTGCAAAAGTTGCATGTTACTTATCTTTTTTTTCGCTTTACAAAGCCCCAAACTTTAGAGGACTTTGCTGCTCGAACTGTGTTTGCGGTATCGGCCATTAGAACAGTTGACGTTATTGCCTTTGAATACAGCCTTTGCTCACCTGTGGTGCTGGCTTGCTCTGACGCATATTTTTTTTCCCCTATTTCAGTCAAGTGGCAGTGATGACGACGGGCGCAGATGACGATTAATCGCTACGACACAACTAATCGAAGATAAAATTCGCTGCCAACGCTTTTAAAAGTCCATTTTATTGATTTAATCGATTCGCTGTTGCAGCCCTAGTTGAAAGCAGAACTGAAGTCCAGAACAGCATCTGCACGCGGAGTGTCCTTCCCCTCCAGGTGTGCCAGGCTCAGGTGGAGAGCAGCAGAGATGGCGTCCTCAGTGGAGCGGTTCCATGGGTAGGCGAACTGAACGGGGTGGAATGTTGGCGCAGACTGGAGACGATGTTCTTTTACCAGCTTCTTAGAAGCACTTCATCATGATTGGAGTCAAAAGCTGACAGGCCGTAATCATTGAGTGAGGTGACCTGAGGCTTTGGGACTGGAATAATGGTGGCAGACTTGAAGCATGCTGGCACCGTGGATTGATCCAGCAAGGTGTTAAAATGTTGGTGAGGACACCAGCCAGCTCATCTGCACACTCCTTATACACTCCCCTTGGGGGTATGTTATGAGGCCCTGGGGCCTTCCCTTGGGTTGACCCCTCCTCAGAGTTTTTCTAACTTCAGCTTCGTCCAGGTTTAGTGTGCCTCCCTCCCTGGTGTGGGAACAGCTTTCTCTGCTGGAGGCTGCTTAGTGCCTCAAACCTTCCTTGTTCAGTTCATCCTCAATGCCTGTCCACATCCCTCTTGCTGTTGCTGTTATCATCGAAAAGATCCTGGGATCTTTCTGGCCGCGGGTTCTTTCCCTCTGATCTGATGGCATGGTTTAAGTTGGCATGCGCTGTCCCCAGTGCCTATTTATCACCAGACTTGAAAGCTGAGTCTGCGGCTTTTAGCTTATTTCCAAACCCTCCGATCCGTCCAGGGTGGTTGGGTTGGCCCGGGTGATGATGTTCTTTTTGATGCTGACGCCCCAATCCATTTGTTGATGTAGGCTGACACAGTCATAGTAAACTCATCAATATTTAATAGTTGTCATATGTTGCTGCAGCCTTGAAGATGTTCCAGTCAGAGCATTTAAAACAATCTTGAGTAGTTCCATGGCTTCATACCACCATTTTAGTGCTGGATCGGGCCTCGCCTGATACTGGCATCATTGTTACACTCACTATTATCCCATCATCCATCTTAATATTTTAGAGTAGATGCACAAAAAACTTCAACTAATTTAGTATCGCTTGTTAAATTTAGCATAAAATGAAGTTGCTTTTTGTTTGTTTGTTTGTTTCTCAGTATCTTTCAAACAGACTAGGAAAAGAGGGAACACATGTTCAGTGTAAAATTTTTGATTTAAATTATTTTCGATTTTCTTGGCGTTTTTTTTTAGTGGGAGAAAACTGAGTACCCAGGGAAAACCCTACACATGGACAAGGATAGGCCAAACTTTTAATAATACACTCAATTAAGCGGTCTCATCATCCATCTTAATATTTTAGAATAGATGTATCAGAAAAACTTCTAAAACAAAATCCACTCTTTTATTTATGCTAGAGTTTATCCTAAATTAGTCAGTTTGTTTGTTTGTTTCTCAGTATCTTTCATATACAGACTAGAAAAGCGAAACAATATTCAGTAACATTTTGATTTAAATTATTTTTGGACTATGTTGTTTTTTGTGGTGGGAGAAAAAATTGGGGTACCCAGGGAAACCCACACATGGACAAAGATAGGCAAAAACTTAATGAAAGTTTAAAGGTTTTAGAGATACAGAAAAAGAGATAAAGGGGATGATAGGATGAAGGGAAGGAGGAATGGGGGTGAAGGGCAAGAGATGAGGGAGGAAGGGATTAGGGGTGAAGGGGTAAAAGAAGGATGAAGAGAGGAAGGGATGAAGCAAGGAAGGGATTAGAAGGTGAAGGAAAGGAAGAGAGAAAGAAGAGAGGGTGGATTTGCTAACTAACTCCCTTTTAATTTTCAGTGCAAGGTTTCTTTGTGGGGAAACCTAAGGCCACAACAGTTCCGGGTTGGAGAAAATGTCCTTATTCTCTTCCAAAATTATTTTGGTTTTAACTTTGACTACCTGTGAGTATCTATCAGCTTGTTAAGGTTAAGCCTTTCATATCTTGATGTGACAATCTGGTTTTTCTATACTTTAAGAGCCGCTCCTTAGAATCGCATTGGTTGTTTATTACCATACATTCTGAACTGGTTATATCCTTGCTTCTGGTCAGAGACCCTTACTGATGACATTTCCCGGGTCTTAGCATGAAAGAAACTATCTTGGGCATCATTGTTGCCTCTGGAAGAGGTTTTTAGAGCAGAGTTGGGGTCTCATATACTGGGTTCTGAGTAATATATGGGTTCTTTGGGAAGCTGTTTCCGCTGGACAATTTGAGTGAGGTCCTGTGATATGAGGTCTGCGGGGCAAGCTTTCTGGGATTTCTCGGTCAGCAGGAAGAAATTATCTTTGGGGATCGTAGTTGCCTGCACTGTAAATGACCAATTTGATGAGGTCCAAATTGGATAGATATGAATGTGTGAGTCCCAACCTTTCTGTCGCAAAAATTTGTAATATCTCATGGCCTGCTGGCCTCATGATTGTTGGCACAGAGATCCGACAGTGGTTCATTGTAAAGCTGTGTTCAAAGAAATTATCATTTGTTTTAGGGTAGATGAAACTTAGTAAATCCTCCCTTTCAATGGGGTCTTTGTGTTGGTGGTCGGATTTTCATCAGGTCATCCAAAGACTTTAGCTTCAACATGGGATCATAATCCCCTGAAATCGTTTTACAAACAGAGGAACAAGAATATAACTACAATGTGGTTCACCCAACATTTTATAATTGCTGCCAATATTTCTTCCATGCTTGTCATACTTTCGAACAGGTGTTCTCCAATGTAGAAAGATCAAAGTGAGGGGCTGGAGCTTACCACATATCCACACTTGCATCTGGTTTTATGAGCAGAATTTCCTCTGGAGCAT